>JAOXJJ010000231.1:124570-168777 GCA_025769935.1 Phoenix roebelenii
CTCCTGGAAGAGCAAAACGCTGCGACCGCCGCCGTCCCCCCCTCATTCCTCCGCCCCCGCCCACCTTTCCCCGCCGCCTCCCATTCTCCTCCCATCTCCGGCGCCCAACTCACCAAGTCCTGCCTTCCCTCTGCCGTCCCGTCGTCCTACCGCTTTGGTCCAATCCAGCTCCCCCAACAGCGCCCGCAAGGTCTTCGACGTAATCCCCCACTCGGACCTTGTCTCATGGTCTGCCCCTCATCCAACTACGTCCGCAGCGGCCTCACCCGCGAGGCCCTCCTGGCCTTCAAAAAGATGCGATCTTTAGGCATCCAGAGCAACGAGTTCGCCCTCCGGACCCTCCTCAAGGCCTGCTCGGACTTCACTGCTGGCACCCAAACCCATGCTGTCGCGATCGTCGCTGCGTTCGACTCGACGTCTATGTCGCCAACACCCTCATTGTAATGTACGCTGGCTTCGGCCTCCTCTCGGACTCCCGAAAGCTGTTCGACGGCATTGCCGGCCAGAATGTGGCTTCATGGAATGCAATGCTTGCGGGGTATGTTAAGAATGATCAGTGTGAGGAGGCAGTCGGGTTGTTTAGTGAGATGGTGATGAGTGGAATCTCGTGTGTTTTGAATGCTTGCACGGGCTCGCAGGATTTGCGCCACGGGAGAGAAGTTCATGGTTACGTCACTAGGCTTGGCTATGACTCAGGCCCATTTACCGTCAATGCACTGGTGGATATGTTTGCAAAGTTAGAAGATATCGAGGCCGCAGCTACAGTTTTTAAAGGGATATCTCGGCCTCATATTGTTTCATGGAATGCTTTCATTGCTGGGTGTGTTCTTTGTGGACATGATAACCGGGCTTTGAGGTTGTTTTTGGATTTGAAGCACTGTGGAATGCTTCCAAATGTGTTCAATTTGTCTAAGGCTTGTGCTGGGATGGGGAATGTTGTATCTGGGACAGCAGATACATAGTACTCTGATCAAGGCTGGCTCTGATTCAGACATGTTCGTGGGTGTTGCGATTGTTGATATGTATGCCAAATGTGATCGTCTAGGACATGCGAGGAAAGCCTTTTAACTTGATCCCTGTGCAGGATTTGATTTCGCGGAATGCTTTGATCTCGGGATGTTTAGGAGGCTTTGATTTTTTTCTCTAAGATGAGGATGGAGGGTTTGAGCATTAATCTGACCAGCAGTTCTTAAATCTATTGCAAGCTTTCAGGCTCCTAATTGGAGTAAAGAAGTTCATGCCACTTGCTCTCAATGCAGAATTTTTATCAGATCCGCATGTTGTAAATGGTGATGCATATGGGAAGTGTAATTGCATAGAGGAGGCAGCAGGAGTTTTCCGGGAATGCCCATTTGGAGATGTGGTGGCCTTCACATCCATTATCACAGCTTACTCTCTGAGTGGGCAATGGAAGGAAGCTATGAAACTTTTCTGTGAGATGCTAAACCAGGAGCTTAAGCCAGGTTCATTTCCCTTAAGTAGCCTGCTCAATGCTTGTGCTGGTTTATCTGCTTATGAGCAAGAGAAACAAATACATGTTCATGTGCTGAAGATGGGGTTCATGTCTGATGTTTTTTCTGGGAATGCACTCGTCAGCAGGTATGCGGTATGTCAAGTGTGGGAGCATCGAGAATGCATCCTTAGCTTTTTCTGAGATACCTGAGAGGGGGATTGTCTCTTGGTCTGCGATGATTGGAGGGCTTGGACAACATGGGCACGGGAAGGAGGCATTAGATTTGTTCCATAGGATGTTGAAGAGGGTGTTGCTCTGAACCATATAACCTTTACTTGTGTTCTTTGTGCTTGTAACATGCTGGTCTCATTCATGAGGCATAACGATATTTTGAATCAATGGTAGAGATGTTTGGCATTGAACGAAATCACGAGCATTATGCCTGCATGGTTGACCTTCTTGGCCGTGCTGGAAGACCAAACGAGGCAATGGAGCTTGTAGATAGCATCCCTTTTGAAGCCAATGCTTCAGTGTGGGTAGCACTCCTAAGGTCATCCAAAGTCCATAGGAATATAGAATTGGGTAGGAAAGCAGATGAGATGCTCTTTGCTCTGGAGCCAGATAAGTCAGGAACCCATGCGCTTCTCACTCATATATATGCTTTTGCTGGTATGTGGGATGATGTTGCCAAGGTGAGAAGGTTGATGAAAGCTAGCAGGGTGAAGGAGGAGCCTGGCATGAGTTGGATGGAGATGAAGGGCAGAGCGCACACTTTCATTGTGGGTGATAGAAGCCATGAGAGGACACCAAAAATATATGCTGAGTTAGAAGAACTGGGTGAATTGATGAACAAAGCTGGGTATGTTCCTACGGTAGATATCGACCTCCATGACATGGAGCAGGGTCAAAAACAGGCGCTTCTTTCTCACCGTAATGAGAAGCTTGCTGTTGCATTTGGGTTGATTACTACACCAGCTGGAGCTCCGGTCAGAGTGAAGGAAAATCTTCATGTGTGTGAGTATTGCCACACAGCATTCAAGTTCATCAGCAAAATTGTCTCAAAGGAGATTATCATAAGGGATACCAATCGTTTCCATCATTGCAGGGATGGGTCATGTTCTTGTGGTGATTATTGGTAATGTGTGAAGGAATAAGGACTGTTTCTCATATGAAGAGATTGCATTCTATTTATGCAAAGACTAGCAGGAACATGGAAATTAACTAAGGGTGAGATTTGTAGCTTGGTGTGATATGATTATTTTAGCATGACACTGTTTTTTTTTGGGAGAATTGAGAATTTATTCAGTTTGGTTGAATAAATTTTGTGAAGACTCTTATTTGGTTTGATTCGTAGGACTCAGAGCCCAGGTGAATGAAGAGATTTTAGAAACATCCATAATTTACCCTCTGATGTGGCTGTACAACAGATCATGTCTCTTGTATATTTAATTGACATGATCTATTACTATATTGGCAAGAGTATAATTCCTTGGGGAAGGGCAATTCTCCTCCAATTTTTTTTTATTGTTTTAACCAATGGGTTACCATATATTTTACCCCATTTGATAACTGATTACAAGATAAGAATGTACCCAGTTTGTTTTGTATACTGAAAATCTCATTTATTTAGTAGTTTCATTATAAAGATTCAGTGATACATGTCATGCTATATAGTTTATTGCATCTTGCTGCTCCCACCTTCATAGGTTTCAGACTGCTTATTTCTATAGAATTCTGCTGCTCCTGCTGACATTGCTTAAAATTTTCAGTGGACAGTCATGGAGAGTGATCTCTGTCCGATTATTTTTAGTGGACACTTATTTCTGGAGTGGATGTTATGAATCCAAGTTCAGCTTGAATTTGATTAAGATCTAGAACTGGGACTCACAAATCAAGATCCGTATCTAAGCCTGGTGTGTTCTTCTAGCACTCTATTTTGTTTATAGGTGTTATGGATCCATCAACAATAGCAATATTCCATGAAATTGTAATATTCCCTGATTTTCTTGTTACCACCTTTATTCCTCAACAATCTTGTATTTGTAATCAATAGATATGGTGATTGAAGTGCAGCGATTAACACACCCTTAAGGGAAAGTCAATAAATATGACCAATTTGGTCTTATTTTCATTACATTGCAGCACTAAAGGTGTTGGAGGAACATCACCAATTCTCAAGAGACGATGTTCCTTTCTGGTTCAAGCTTACTTCTAGCAGGTTCGAAAGCTTCCTAATATCTAAATATACTCTCACTATGTAATACTTTTTGCTGATATTATTAGTTGAACTATATGGAACATATACAAATACACCTGCCTGCACACACACATGCATGCAGTTCCTTTTTACTTTTTCCTTCATTTTTGTGCTAACCTAAAAATATGTAGGAGCATGCCTGTAAATGAATAGTATGTGTGCATGTAGTTCCTTTTTAACTTTTTCTTTTGTGCCAACCCAAGAATACATAGAAGCTTACCTGCAAATGAATAGAATGAATGAATTGGTTTCTCAACAATCATTCCATTTTTCAACCTTTGTCAACACCTTGCGTTCACCTGTCCATCTTATCCAACATGAACTTTGTCGAAGTCCAGCTTATCCAACATGTACTTAGTCAGCTGAAAAGGTGAAATGGGGCTCGAGCTAGTCCTCATGTACGGTCATAAAAAACAGGTCCAGGATTTATTAGAGCTAGTGCAATATGGCTATGATTCAGTATGTTCACCAAGAGGGAAATGAGATGGCTTATCTAGTGAGGTTGGGAGTTACATCAGAACTATGTATATATATATATCTGTCTCCTAGGGATTGTGTCTGAAAAGTTGTTTTAATGCACAAGTTAGGACTCCAAATGAAGTTTGATCTTTGCGCATTTATACAATGAGGCCTCCTCCATCAAGATGACCAAAAATAATAAAAAGAAAAATAGGGAAAAAAAAAGCTAGAGGACCTGCCTATTGTCAAGTATTTTCCTACATGGCACATGTGATGTCACTGGACCAATCCCATCAATTGCACTGCACCAATATCCATGTGCCACATGGCATGTTATGCTGCAGGGAAGACTTGTTGGAGAACTAGTGCTCCTCCAAATG
Source organism: Phoenix roebelenii (assembly GCA_025769935.1). Lineage (NCBI taxonomy): Eukaryota > Viridiplantae > Streptophyta > Magnoliopsida > Arecales > Arecaceae > Phoenix > Phoenix roebelenii. The sequence continues at coordinate 129,120 of JAOXJJ010000231.1, forward strand.
GAAGAGGTTATTCTGGGTCTGAGACTATGCAGTGTTTACCAAGTATACAAACGTGGTTAATTCCATCAGGCAGGTCTTTCTCCCTTTCTCAGAAAAGAGCAGAAGAAACGAGGAAATTTAGTTGAGAGAAAGAAGGGAAAGAAGAAAAAGCTGTCCTCAACCTCTGTGACTTCATAATGCTTCAGGCCTTATGGGACATTTCAGCCGCACCAGAAATCTATGTGTTCTTAAAAGTTTCTCTGTCACCATCATAGGAATAAATATGACCAAGTATACAAGCGTGGCTAATTCCATCAGGCAGGTCTTCCTCCCTTTCTCAGAAAAGAGCAGAAGAAACAAGGAAATGTAGTTGAGAGGAAGAAGGGAAGGAAGAAAAAGTTGTCCTCAACCTCTCTGACCTCATAATGCTTCAGGCATTATGGCACTTTTCAGCCACACCTGAAGTCCCTTGTGACTTCCTAATGCTTCAGGCCTTATGGCACTTTCTCTGTCACCATCATAGGAATAAGTATTCACAATTAGCTTCCTCATGCCTCATAGCTATATGAAAGGAGCTAAAATTAGCTTCTCAATACACCATAGGTTTCTTGAACTATGGTATGCCGTATCGGTCCAAACCAAACGGTACGGGGTGTACCATACCGGTTCGGTACCGGTATCCGGTATGGATGGCGTATCGATATTCAATACGTTAGAAACAATTTCGTACCATATCGTACCGACATTGTGCTAGTGTGGCATCGGTACGGGATTCACTACCGAGATGACGAATCTTGTCTTGAACCATTAGATGCCATGTGTTGATGACGGTAGAGATGTGTCTCCCCACCTCATCACACCCGGTGGCCCTACACACCCACATACTGAATGAAAGCAGTTGAGAGAGGCTATGTTCTTTTGTACACGACATTCAAAGGTTTTCATGCGACTTCTGCTAAGTTGGCCTTCTCCCTACCACCATAATTCAGTGTGGAAGTGCAACACTCTTATGCTTTACCCTGCTTTCAACTTGCACTCGTAAGTTTCATCCAGCCTTTTGAACCTAACATCACAAAAGACTGAAATAACCCAAATCATTCAGATTTTTTAAAAATGAGGTTGCATTGCATTTTTTTCATTAGCAATCTTGTTTTCCTTTCTTTCATTAATAGTCTTGATGACGATAGGATGGCAGGTAACATGAGTTATAACCAGCTGCAACTATGGTGACCACAGAGAGAGAGAGAGAGAGAGAGAGAGAGAGAGAGAATTGACCACTTGTGCATCCACTGGAGCAACCAGAGTCTTGGGGTGTTTCTGCTCCTTGTCAAACTTAGCCTAGTTTATTACTTAAGTTTCAATTATATGTTAGTGCATCAATATCTCAAAGTGCTCATGTTATTGGCTCTTGTCTAATAGCAATCTTGAACGAGGGAAGCCACCTTATATATTTGGACTGCTCGATCATCTCATTGAGTTGGTGATCATGACCATAGCCATCGCTATAGCTTGATCCATCCAAGGCTGCACCGTCAGGGTCAGAACATCTTTATCGAGTAATATCTTTGGGGAAGCACCATATTTTCTACTAACCTGCCAAGAAGATAGATAGTCTTTTGAGAGAAAATTAAAATTATGTAGACAAAATTATAGTATTTAGTATAGGTAGTGTAAGATAATTAGGAAGTCTTGATAGCCTTTCGTATAATCTCTTCTTCAATCCGCCTTAATTTATTCACAAATATGAAAAATAATCATCTATTTATACATTTTGTTGATAGTAGACCAAACTAACCCATCTAACTTGTCCCATGAAACATACCATATGGTTTGGTATGAGTAATTTTACTCAATTTTTTGGAGAACTGTGACAAAGGAAGTTGTGTTGGTATATTTTTGTTGTTACCTCAGCGACAAGTGGTGCATTGGCCGCCCATTGATAAATCTTGGACCATTGGTTTTGTCGTGACCAGCTCATTCGGTAACCTAATGGCTCCATTTCAGTCATGGACACCATCGATACGGTGCAACGAGGATTGCCCAAGTCCTTTGTAGCCTTAAATAGAGGCTTCTGTTGCCCAACCACACCTACGACATCTTTATCACCCTTGTAGGCCTCCCAACTCTCCATTAGGTTTAAAATCTGTGAAAACATCAAGCTTCCCCAAAGTTAGAAAAACTTGTCCTCAATGACAAAGTTCTACATGATTTCTTATGCTTCTATCCTGATTGGATGTGCGACACATTTACTCGAAGGTATTAATCAATCGCATGCAAAATAATAACATATATTCAATTGATGTAAGAGCAAAAAGTGTAAGGATGTCTCATGCATTGGAATTGCCTCGAAATAGAAGTATCACAAACCTAACTTGTTATTAGTATTGATGATGCCATTAAGATCATATCTAACATGGTCCCTTCTTAAGATTATATATAAAAAAAAAAAATAGAGAAAACAACCAGACAAGCTCTCAATTTGCAGACAATTAGTAAATGAAGTAAGAGATACAAAAACAGACCTCAAGAAAAGTCTGCAGAGATATAGCTAGCCTTTACAAATTGAAAGAGCAAATAGGGATCAGAGGCAGAAGTGGATGACTGCAGTCATTATTATGCTCTTCCAAGTTGCACAATAGAATAGATAATGTGAAAGGGTTGTCCATTTCGTGCTTGTGTGGACCAATTGACATGCACCAACTAGTAGCTGTAGATCACTTAGCAAGTATGTTTCAAGATAAAATGTAGAAGGATCTTCGACCGTAGAATTAGTATATATACAACGTTCTTTGAAATGATACATCACATTAGAGAAATCAAAAACCGTTTGTTAGACTCTAGAGTTTCCATCTACCAAAGAATCTGTCCCTTTTCTAACAGCAGTCAAGGAGAAAGGTGGTGGATGCGAATTGGAAGCCAACCTAAACAATGCTTGATGGAGAATGATGGTGGAAAAATTTGGTTGTTGCAGTGCATTTGCCACAGACCCTGGCCTACTTGGTAGAGACACCCCCTTCAAGAAGTAGCAAATAGAAAGAGTCATATGATTTGAAAGTCCATCAAGCATTACTCACCCTAATTCTCTGAAATTTGGTTAGGTTTTATTGGTAACATCAATAGGTATATGCTGGACTTGTATTATGAACCTTACCATTCATAATAATTCATTTAGAATCTGACATATACTATTTCATGTGCCGGCTCTGGATTGGCAGGCCTAATGGAACAAATTTATCTCCATGATAAACTGATCAATCGATCCATCTCTCTCTCTCTCTCTCTCTAGCATCCTATAACTCCCTTAAAATTTTATGAATTTTGCAAAACATCTTTTAAACAAATTCAAAGTGATGAGAAATTTTATTTCTTCTCCATGTAGCTTTAGTACTATAAGACAAATATCGAGATATTACATTATATATGACTGATCATGCATGACATTAGTTAAATCAAATCGAAAATACCTTAGCAAAAGGGGAAAAAATGAGAACAAATTGACAATTTCAACATATGGATGCAGCACTTCTGTTATTTTCATTTTGATACCGGAGTTTTTTCACCTTATTTGTCTAGCTTGATTTTATATCCAAAAATTTTATAACTGGAAGAAGACCAGAACTTAGTTCAAATTTCTCGAGAATTTCTTTTGCTAATGAAAACCAGAACTTAGGTTTCAATCATCTAACTCATTCTACTTTCTACTTTGACACTAGGATTTAATTACAGCGAACATCCAAGGAACATGAAGCATATGGAAAATTATAATGAATTTATGAGTAAGGAGTTGCATGCAATGCTTTCCATAAGATGAAGATAATTTTTCTCTTCACCTTTCGACACCGCCGGATGGTGAGGAGGACATTCCCAGCCTGGTCCATGAGCACCGTCTCCTGCCTCCAATTATGGGCATAGTTATCGACCCGGAAGACCATTCGACCATCGGAATCATCGAACACTGTGTAGCCATGGCCATTGAAGAGCAGTGACTTGCACCACACGGTCAGCCGGACTGGAGATGGAGAACACAGCTCAGGGAAGACTTCTCTTGGAGAGCCGGCTGCTTTTCCGGTGCCGTCGGTCCGATCCTCCATTGGAGTAGTCTCCTTGCCTTTGGGGACTTCCATGGCAGCAGGAGAGTTGGAAACTTTGGAGAACTCTTTGCAAGCTGCCTAATGTTTTTAAAGTACAGGCTTTTGGAGTGCTACGTGGACCATGCATGGACTTTTCCTATCTTATGGGTGACTAAGCACTATGGCTAATTTGCAATAACGGTTTTCCTTGTTATCTCACACGTACGTACGTATAAATCCACTTATATGAACGGGCTTGGCAACTTTTATATGATACAAACGATGACTAGTTAATTATATATGGAGATTGATGAAGTCTTGAACAACATACCAACCTATGAAGGCTTCTGAAAGTATCAAAGGTGAAGGTTGAGTGGTTGACCAGCCTCCATTGATGACTTCCTACAATCTTATCTAGTCTCATGCTGCTGCTGGACATTGATCAAACGGCTACAACGGTGTTGTAACGTGTACCAGACTACCACCCAACCATTTGATAAGAGTTCCAAATTCATGGTAAAGTGATCTTCTAGTCTTCTCCAATATTCCCTTCTCATTTTTAGCTCATTCAGTTTTTCTCATGCCACATTTTCTGCCTAACAATGAATGGAGACAGTTTAGAAATGTTGACGAGTGTGGAATTTTTAGCACTATGAACAAATCAACAAATGGACTACTGGTTGATTGATTGCTTTATGATTGTGAGATATCATGATTGTAAGAAGAGTAAGGAAGGTGGCTTTCTTTTTTATTTTGGGGTAGCCACAAAAAGCCCCAGGAAAAGGACGCAAACCAGAGAAGTGGTAATCATGGTTCCAACTTCATCCATCACGTTATTTTGTCATATGATTGTTATGCTCTTTTCAAGAAAATTTTCTTACGTAATTTCTCATGAGCTCCAAATCATGCATTGCCACATTAGTGTATATAAAAAATGCATAAAACTCATCCCCACAAGAAAAATCTAGCATTACCAATACTTTTTAATGCATTTGCCGGCACAAACAAATGCCACCTAATAGATTCCCAATGTTTTCTAAAGCATCGCAAAAGCATTGTCAGTCCAGCCATAGAAAAACAATTTTATGGTGCTTTCCTATTTTTTCTATGGTGCATGGATGGTTGTATTGTTTTTTTAAAAAAATTATGGATTATAGATATTGTAATCAAGATGAATGAAGCCAAATATAATTAAATAAATATTAATAATATCCTGTTATAATAATCATCATTGGCCATCGCTGTTCAGATAGCACTTTTAAACCATGACAAAACACCTTGCTAACAACTGACAACATCTAATGAATGATAAATTACAAAGAAAGCATACATACATACATACATACATACATACATACATACATATATATATGTATATATATATTGAGAAACAAGGTAGTATATAGAGACATCTCCATCTTACATTCTAGAGAATGAGACAAGTCTAAAGTCTTTGGCGAAAATCTAGTCCAAGATGATGAGATAGCAACCATTCATGAAATATTCCTTTTGGAATCAAAGCCGTCATAGAGTGGTACTCCTCATCGTCGCCGGCATTCTTCGAGTTGCATTAGCATTTCACTAGACAATGGAATGAAAAATGTTTCTCGTATGCTGTTTCTTTTAAATCAGCCAAATTTTATAGCATGTCTAGACTATCATATCTCTGATTTGCAACGGAATCATACTTGTGTGCAAAATAATCCCTCTTCTTATGCATGCTAGGTAATACACTAATATTCACTTGGCCTTGAGAGGATGGAATTATTCTACCAATAGGTGCTTGTCGAACTAATATCCTGCATTGCACATGCTAATTATACGATACTAACTTGGATAGGATTATTGTTGTCCATCCAACACTTGCTCCTCTTAAAACAAACACACCGGCGATTATAATTTTCTATAACATCTCCAATATGTTTATAGCTGATTTTCTATAACCAATAGAGAAGGAGGCATGCTGAAGAACACCCTAATCTTCCGATGATTAACTCCGAGCTCTATTATTGGTTGAAGAATTACATAATCGCAATTGATGGTAGATTTTGCCTGCAAATATGCAGCATCTTAGGCTCAACATGATTCTCGGAGTTTGTATATTTGTAATATGATATGTTTCATGAATGTGCATTGCAAAAAAATCCTATTTGCTACCAAATGGTGGAATTATCATGGTTAATTGACAGGTTCCCAAGTTGACGGGGCAAACGTGGCATGGCGTGTGGGCAAGAGAAGGGAAGGAGGTAAGCTCATGATGTTGGTTCCTCAATTCACATCAACAGAGTTGCAACATTTGTTAGGCCCAAGAAAACTAGTCCTGCTCAAGCCCGGCCTAAAAGCTTCTATGACTATTTTCTTATAGAATATGCTGGTCCTTAAAAAAATATATGTGCCAATTCGGATAACTTTTTGCCCTTTGATATTTTTGAATATATTCGCCCTAAAACTGTACTGTTTTATATATATATATATATATATGCATCTGTTGCGGGAGGCTCTCCGAATTTAGTCCCACATCGACCGTTCAGCGGAAAGGTCTGTGCCTTAAATGTGGGGGCTCAATCACCCTTCCTCATGGAGGCGCCTTTTGTGGGACAAAGCCGTGAGGCGGGCCTAAAATGCCACCCAGAGCGGACAATACCTTCGTGGAGACACTTTCTCTTCTGCTGCTCGGATCGGTGGGGATTATGCTGGTGACGGGGTGCAAACCCCGCATCAGATGGCGCTAGAAGGAGGGCCCCGGCCCTCTGCCTATCCAGCAAGGAGCCGACCCGGCGCGCAGACCTCCCCGCTGGGGGGGCTGTGTTGCGGGAGGCTCCCCGAATTTAGTCCCACATCGACCGTTCAGCGGGAAGGTTTGTGCCTTAAATGTGGGGGCTCAATCACCCTTCCTCATGGAGGCGTCTTTTGTGGGGACAAAGCCATGAGACGGGCCTAAAACGCCACCCAGAGCGGACAATACCTTCGTGGGGACACTTTCGCTTCTGCTGCTCGGATCGGTGGGGACTATGCTGGTGACGGGGTGCAAACCCCGCATCAGCACCAATTTTGTATGCAGAAACCTTGGCATTCCCAAAATACGTCTCTCTCAAAATACCCCTATGACCATTTTCTTCCTAAAACACCTCTATAAATTTTGACGCTTTTCTTTCCGAAATATGCTTATACTTCAAATACACCACATATATATTCTAACAAAAACTTCTGGAGTTTTGAATTTCTAATAAAACACTCTTAAGTCGCCTGATTTTTGTGGCTCAATCTCTTGAAAGTCCTACTTTTAGTTTCATTTAGAAAACCATCCAAACAAGGATTGTCAAGAAAAAGGAAAGAAATGAAAGGAAACAAGTTTAAATAGTAGTCCTATTCCATGCTCGTGTTTAGTTTCCGACTTCTTTCTTGGTTGGAATCCCCTTTCCATCCCTAAAATAGACCACCTACCACCTATCCGATTTGATAGCAAAAAATAAAAATAAAAAATCTAGTGCACAAAACTATCATCAGAATTTAGGAAGGGTTAAATGTTCATAGTTTTATCCTGCGTAAGAAAAGGCAAATTATAATAGAACAACCTTAGCTTTGTGCTAGGCACGCCCTGTAACTTATTTGATTAAAGATTCTCTAATTTCCTTCGATATATAAATTTATACTTAAAGTAACGAAACGAGTAAATTCTTATCATATGCTTTTCTATATATATATATATATATATATAAAAGGAGCTAGATTAGGCTACATTTGGGTGGATTTTGGTATGAAAGCAATACAGGAATAGTATGTCACATCCACCGTCTCGGATCATCGATGTGTGAATTCTATTGTCTCTTGTAGATTTGATTAGATTTAAGTGGAGTTCCACTTGAGGATGCATTTGGTTCTTGACTGAAGTCGGAATTAGAATCGAAATCGGAATGGATTAAAATAAAAATCGGAATAACTATATTTTCCGACGTATTTGGTTTGAGACTAAAATCAGAATCATAATGAAATTTGAATACTAGATAGAGCCGATCATGAGCCAGACCTCGGGTCTAAACTCTTTTCATTTTCAATCGGGCTTCTGGTTGGGCCTATATGAACTTTGACATTTTCTATGTCTAAATTGGCCCATGATCAACTTTAATACTAGAAGAATGTAGGGATTGAATTTTGGAGAATTAGAGCATTCCTATTCTCTCTTGAATCAAACAGAAATTGGAATACCTATATTCTCCAACGTATTTGGTTCGTGACCGAAATCAAAATCGGAATGGTATTTAAATATTAGCTAGAGTTGATCATAAGCTCGGCCTCGAGCCTAAACTCTATTCAATTTTAATCGAGCTTCAGGCTGAGCGTATATAAAATTCAATATTTTCTATGCTCAAGCCCAGCCTGTAATCATATTAAATATTAGAAAAAAAAGTAAAGATTGTATTTTGGAGGACTGAGGCCTCTCGAATCAAAATGGGAATGAGACTATCCCAATGATCAAAATCAGGTTGTATCTTTGGCGCAAAAAAGGATGAATGATCTTCTTTCGCAATGTGGACCATTAGATCACACTCCGCACAAATCTCCAAGCCCATCAAACCCTTAGCTCATTCATCTATACAGATCCCAAGGGAAAAAAGTTCCGGTCCGTCGGTACATCAAGGAAAAATTGTTTCGAAGCCCCAACCTGGACAGTTAATTATTTTCTAGACCCGCCATTTATTTACGTTGCGAGCTTAAATCGGACGGTTGTCTTATTTCACTCCACTCTCGTTCCACCGTTTACGAAGTTCACTCCGTCGGGAAAATGGTGAGCTATACCCCCTTTTAGGATTCCCCAATTAGTCTTTCAAAAAAACTCCTAATTTCTCATGTTGACACCTGAATTCTTGCGATAATCTAGGTAGATCTATGCCCTTTTGATATCCAGAGACTCGGTTTCCCGTGTTTTGATCTCTAGATTATCTGATCTGAGAATTTATGTGCTTTTCTGCTGTAATTTTTCGATCGTTTCATGAATTCAGAAGAAACATCTCGGTCTCTGGAAGCGTAGATGTATCTTTCTAAAGTTATTGTTCTAAATTTTGTATTGGATCGGCTTTTCCACAAGCGTGGATGGTTTTGCATCTAAAATGCATCTAGTGATGTAGATGTTTAGATAAATTATTATTATTATTATTCATTTTTGTATAGTTTTGTTTTCACTAGCTCATTGTTGAAGTAGCTAACATCTACTTAGATATTATCATGGAAAGAAGAAAGCAATTCCATCATAGTAGTAGTCGTGAAAATTTGCTGTGGTAATACCTAACATCCCAAACTTTAGCTGGTTTTTTTGTTCAAATCCGACAAAAGCCAGGCTCTTTGATCAAATCTTGCAAAAGGATCTTTAACTAGTGGGGCATATCTCTTACATATCAAGCATCGACTAACATTTCATATTGTGGAAAGTAGTTCCCTCATATTAATGCAGTCAGTGGCTGTCTAAAATGATAAGAAATAGTAAAAAAACACTAGTCTGGAACCAAAAGACACAAGAATATGATTGTAAAGATGAATCCATTTGACAACACAGAAACTGCATCATATCACATTAATGTTGATTATATAGAAAAAGGAAAAAACAATTTACAGGTAAAGTGATAAAACAGAGACTCAGATCTTTGAAAGAACTTAATCTACTATGCATGAATCCCTTCTGTAGACTGATCAATCCATTGCCACCAAAGCAAGTCATCTGGATCTCAAAAACATCAGTACATGGACCGAAGAGCCCTAAGCCTGAATGAGGAACTAGAGAGTACTAAAGAATAGTGTGAAATAATTTGATATGGTGAAAACTCTTTGCTAATTATATAGAGAACAGGCCACCTTTCTGTTTCTTTGTGTTCTCTTTCACTTCCTTTGAGCTTTCTTCTTTTACAGAGACCGGTCCTCCTAGGAGGAAACAAGGAGAAGTAAACAATAAACTGGTGTCATAACTAGTTCTCATGAATAAGAGTCCATTTGGAGAACTAAATACTTTACCACAAATTGGCGCCACAACAAGTAGTAAATAAAGCCTTTTGGTCTTTCTTCCATACAGACCAATATTAGGGTGAAGCTAGTAAGATTGAACTGATTTTAACAAGTAAATGCTTGTTTGACTCCAAAACATTCTGCTCAATAGAACTGTGTGATGCGGCCCTTTCCTGCAAGTTCCTGCCTATTAGTTCTTATTTACTTATCAGGCCTCAACTAATAAAAATGTGCTATTATTAACAGGGCCCCTTTGCATAGTCTTAACATGGAATGTAACCAGCAATTCTCTGCTGAGTAATCTTATGACGATGTGAAGAATCGCATGATATAATCTTCATCACTGCCTAAATAAACCACATTTCAGATGAAGGCTCATATGACTTGTCATTTGTCAGGCATTCTAATTACGTACTGATTTACTAATTATCAATTCTGTTTCAATGTCACAAGGATCCAAGTCTCCTTTCCCTCCCAACTGTGGTCAAAATTTGTCTTGCCATTGTGTTTGGCAAGTTTGCACGGGCGCAGAGTGGCTCTCTCTTTCAATGGCACCTCCACCCTTTGTGGCAGCATTGTTCTAATTCACCATGTCAGACTCATGACAAAGCTTAATCTTGGATGGCCCTGCATTGAAAATCTCATGTGAATGCCCCATCATTGCCCCTACAAGCGTCACTTGAGTGGCACAGAAGTTTCTTTGTTTTCACTTTATCTAACTATTCGGGGTTTTTGGCAAGTAAGATATGAATATCCTCATCGCACTTACAGTAATGGATCATTGTGGGTTGTAGCTCACCACACTTGACTTAAGCTGTGGGTAAATGTGGTTTGAAGGCTCAATCTTTACAGAAATTTTGGCTATTGGGTAGAGTTGAATATGCTGCATATTTCTTTTGCATATAACATATTCTGATGTGCCCTTTTCTCCTGATGATTTAATCTTTGTGCAGAAACAGGGATTTTCTTAGTTTTATTACTTGCTAAGAATTCCCTCTTCTTTTGCCTTTTCCAGATCCACTTTGTCCTTCTAATTAGCCGACAAGGAAAAGTGAGGCTGACAAAGTGGTATTCTCCATATTCACAGAAGGAAAGATCCAAGGTGCATAATTCTATGAAACACTAGTGATTTTGTTTTTCACATATTGGTCTATCCTTATTCTTGTGCTGTATATATCAGCTTATCTTGTCTCTTGCTCTCTTGATATGGAAAGTCTGTTCACCTGTAAACCATACAGTGCTTATGGTCTCTTATGACTAGAAAAATATTGTTTCTCAGGGCTAACTGTATTTATTTGCTTAGGAAAATCTTAAGTGCTTTTCCTTGCCCAGGATGGATTTGGGGCAACTAGAAAATCTTTCTTGATATAACATTTCTTACTACATTGTCTCAGCTTTTGTTTTATTTTATTTTGTGTTTAGTTGAATAAACATTTATCTTCTGCACCCTCTGAAATTAAAAAAAAAAAAATTCCCAAGGAGGAGTAACAAAATTATTTTGCACTACCATGAGATGCTTATTCCTGATGGATGCTTCTGGTATATATTTTGGAACCATTACTGAAACAGGATTGTTGTAGCGGACGTCGAACAGATGGGATAAGGCTTGTATATTTATGGTGACTGATGGGTGTCCTTGCCTCCCAATCGAAGATCTGTTCTAACCTTAATACACACACACACACACACGCATGTATATATAGGTAGCTCAAAGTGTAGCTTTTCTGGTTGTTCCAATTGCCAAGGAGACACTTTCCATGTTGAGAAGAGTGTATATCAATTCTTGGTTCTTCTTCGATATTGTTGCAGAATATTTTCCTCATTTCCCAATATAACTGATTTAAAAGAGGAAGAGAAATTTCAGGATTTTCTTATGACGGGTGATTGTTTAAAATTTTGTTTATAATGTACATCTTATATATATTCTTTATCTCGAAAAGGTCATCCGAGAGCTTGGCGGAATCATTCTCACAAGAGCGCCAAAGCTCTGCAATTTTGTTGAATGGAGAGGGTACAAAGTTGTATACAGAAGGTAATATGGTGAGGTTGTAATTTCAGCGCACTGTTCTGACTGCTGGTGGCATTTGTTCCATCTGTACAGAAGGCAGATTTATATTCCTTCCGAGCCGGCAATCATTTCTTTTAATGTACTATTACTTACAGATATGCCGGCCTTCTCTGCGTGCATTGATCCAGATGACAACGAACTGGAGATCCTTGAGATCATTCATCATTATGTTGAGATATTGGACCGTTATTTTGGCAGTGTGAGTAAAGGTTTCTAATCATACATTCATTGACTACTCGTGAATCATATTTAGGCTTATTCTTTCAATCTCTATTTCGAAATTTTCAGGTTTGTGAGCTGGATTTGATATTCAATTTCCACAAGGTACTTTTGTGTGTCTCATTGCAATGAGCATGTTACTCTTGTCTGATTTCAACATCTTTTTGTTGGCTGCAAAATTGACAGGCATATTATATACTGAATGAGATTCTGATTGCCGGTGAACTTCAAGAGTCAAGCAAGAAAAATGTTGCACGGCTTGTAGCTGCACAGGTAGTAAAACTTGGAGCTGTCTGCAGCTAATCTCCTGATGTCAATTATTGTTGCAACCTGCATATAGTGATAATCCCACCCATATTTTGTTTGACCTCTGAAAAGTGATGGAAAATTCTTCTCATAGTGGAAATTACAAAGAAACAAATGGGGTGGAGGATTAATTCTCTTGATTTTTTTTAGGGAAAAATAGTACTCTTCTCTTTATCAATCACTGAAGTATGTTATTCCTTGTCGTGCTGCCTTTTCTCGGTACCTCTGAAGAAGATGAATAAGAATACTACCAAGTTTTTTAAAAATCTTGACATACCAGTTTTCTTAGTGAGTGGCTGGGAATGAGATGAACCATGTTGGCTTATCTTGGACGATATTGAAAATCCCAGATTAAGAACTATATTTAAGCATTAATTTCAAGATTTATTAATTAAAATTTATTTAAGGAAGTAAAAAAGTAATTGAAAAGTATCGACCGGTATCTCGGAGATTATCGGTTCTTATCAGCCGAAATACTTTACAATATCATATCGGGAGCTGCTCAATACTGATATAAACTGAGATCTCGGCCAAGATGAAAGCCTTGAATGCTACCTCTAAAATATTTAATAGGTAATAAAAGAAAAATTCTTGGACTGGAAACATGTGATTCCACAATCCACATGTAACTGCCAGTTATATGGAGCATTGATGTAAAGAAGCACCCAAAGGATGAAGTAGTTACATGTGGATGTTGTTTGGGAACCAATTGATATTACTCGCAGAGAAATAAATGTTCTTGAGCAATCTTATTTTGCCTTGCAGGATGCACTGGTAGAAACAGCAAAAGAACAGACTGGTTTGACAAGCAATATGATTGCATAGGCTACCAAGTAGACAATCTTATGGTTTTGTGATGTTCGAATTTTTGCACCCTTTCTCACCTCATTTAAATGGGACACATTTGTGTTGCCTCTATATTTCATGTTTTGTGCTATTTTTTTATTTCTGTTCTTTTTTTTTTTTTGCCTGGCATGTTTGAAGTAACAATTATGTTATTTCATTAATTCTTCTTATCATTTATCTCGAATCTTCGTGCCAAGGCCTGCACTAATCTGGGGCTTCTGTTCTATGTGCAAAACCTTTTCAAGTCTGACATGAAAACCTTTTGCAGCATTCATTTCAGTAGCAAGAGGAAGAAAATAAAGAAAACAAATGGGACTTAACAGGGAAACTGAGGACTTGATGATGTCTTTCCATTGATTTAATTGAGCTAGGTTAGCACTACTTTGCACTAATTTTATTGGTAAACGACTGATAAAATCTTCGAAATGCTTATACTGATGTTTTCTGCACGACTCTTCCCTTTGGGGAATCTGAACTTACTCTTCTTAACTAAATGGGAAGTTTTAAAGTGGCCAGTGTCTTCTTCTAGTAACCAGGCTATAAACACAGGTGGTTTGTGCAGAACTTAGTTCAGCTGTGGCTGCTACCATGTCAATGCGGCATGTTTTGAGCTAATGCTTTAGATATTATCACAAGTTCTTACCATGAAATTGTTCCTACTACTGCAATAATTCAAGACTTCATCTTGTGCATTGAGACCCAGTCATGTTTTGTTCACTCATATCTCTAACTATGATGTATTCTACAAAGTCACCTATTTTAACTAAAGCAATGGATAAAATTGAGAGTTCATAGTCATCATTGCATTAATCAAGTACATCACGCATGCTGCAATTGTATCTAATTACTTTAAGCAAAGTTACATCACACAGCTTCTTAAGTCTTTTTTGTAATTAGACTATAAGAGACATGGACAACTGCATCATGTACTGCAAATTAGAATGATTGATGTAACAAATTTGCAGGAAGAATGTGCCATACCTAACAAGTTACCTGAACAATAAAAAAAATTAATCAGAGGCAAATCACAAGCGATCCTTGCTTCCACTCATATATCCCTGCGGTCCCACCGGTTCAAATTAGGTTCGCCGCTCACCTACCCGAACTCGACTTTATCCACTCCGAGTCTCCGCTCCAGGGCCACCGGTCCGGGTTGGTTAGACCCACTCGCTCGGAGTCGGATCCGTCCGCCACGTGTGTGCCCACTGCCGAACTGGCGACAGCCGACCAGGGGCAATTTGGTCATATTATTTCCAAAAGTCTCCCTCTCTTCAAAGCAAGTTGCCTTTCTTCCGACGAGAGCCTAAGTCTCCTCCGTCGAAACCGCCGTTTTGTAAACGTCGGATTCCTCGGCGAGCAAGCGATCGAGAGATATGCGGCGAAAGGTGGCCCCGGATTCCTCGGATGCTGCCGCCGGCGAGGCGGGGCGGCAGGACCTCCTCCAGCTCTCCTTGGCGATCTGCAATGGCGAGGACCTGGGCCCCTTCGTCCGCAAGGCCTTCGCCTCCGGCCGCCCCGAATCCCTCCTCCACTCTCTCCGCCACTTCGCCCGTTCCAAAGAATCCGAGATCGAAGAAGTCTGCAAGGCCCACTACCAGGACTTCATCCGCGCCGTCGACGACCTCCGGTCCCTCCTGTCCGACGTCGATTCCCTCAAATCCGCCCTCTCCGACTCCAACGCCGCCCTCCAGTCGGCCGCCGGCCCCCTTCTTTCTTCCCTCGATGCCTACTTAGAAGACCGCGCCGTCGCCCGCAACCTCTCAGCCGCTCTTGTTGCCTCCCGCCTCTGCGCGCGCCTCCTCGACCTCCTCGCCCGCGCCAACGCCCACCTAGCCGCCGACGACCTCTACCTCGCCCTCCGCGCCATCGACGCCGTGGAGCGGGACTTCCTGGACACCGCTCCCCACCCCACCATCCGCCGAATGCTCCTCCGCATCATCCCCGCCGTCCGCTCCCACGCCGAGCGCAAGATCGCGAAGGAATTCTCTGACTGGATGGTCCAGATCCGCGTCGCCAGCCGCCACCTCGGCCAGATCGCCATCGGCCGCGCCTCCGCCGCCCGCCAGCGCGAAGAGGAGCTCCGCATCAAACAGCGCCAAGCCGAGGAGCAGTCCCGCCTCTCGCTCCACGAAGCCAATTCCTCCTCCATCTACTCCCTCGAAGACGACGACGACGACGACGACGACGACCTCGCAGCCGCCCTTGCCGCTGCAGGCGGCGGAGGTAGCACTGGCGCCGCCGTCGACGGCATTCTTCGCTTCGACCTCACACCACTCTACCGCGCCTACCACATCCACCAGACCCTCGGCCTCCAGGATCGATTCAAGAAATACTATTTCGAGAACCGGAAGCTCCAGCTCACCTCCGACTTCCAGGTCTCCTCCATGACCCCATTTCTCGAGTCTCACCAGACCTTCTTCGCCCAGATCGCCGGATTCTTCATCGTCGAGGACCGGATCCTCCGCACCGGTGGCGGACTGATCTCCCGGTCCGACGTCGACGCGCTTTGGGAAACCGCCATTGCCAAGATGGTCTCCGTCCTCGAGGACCAGTTCTCTCGGATGCAGACCGCCAACCACTTGCTCTTGATCAAAGATTATGTGAGTCTTCTTGGTGTTACTCTCCAGCGATACGGCTACACCGTCGATCCGCTCCTCGATGTCCTGTCGAAGCACCGGGACAAGTATCATGACCTCCTGTTATCCGACTGCCGCCTCCAGGTGTCTGAGGCCCTCGCCGCCGACAAATTCGAGCAAATGCTCATGAAGAAGGAGTATGAGTACTCGATGAATGTGCTGTCATTCCAGATCCAGACCTCCGACATCATCCCTGCATTCCCTTATGTCGCTCCGTTCTCCTCTACTGTCCCTGACCTATGTCGAATTGTCCGGTCGTTCATTGAGGACTCGGTCAGTTTCATGTCGCACGGCGGCCAGTTTGATTTCTACCCCATTGTCAAGAAGTATCTCGACCGCCTCCTCGGGGTGGTCCTCGATGGCGCCATCCTGCTCCTTGTTGAGTCTGGGGGCCTTGGCGTGTCCCAAGCCATGCAGGTAGCTGCCAACATGGTTGTGATGGAGCGAGCCTGTGACTTCTTCTTCCGCCATGCTGCACATCTCTCTGGCATCCCCTTTCGCATTGCTGAGAGGGGCAAGAGGGAATTCCCATTGAAAAAGTCCCGGGATGCAGCCGAGGAGCTCCTGCTGGGATTGCTTCAGGCCAAGATTGATGATTTTTTGATCTTGACCGACACTGTGAGCTGGATGGCCGATGACTCGCCTCCGAATGGGAATGAGTATGCAAATGAGGTAATCATATACCTTGAGACGCTGGTCTCCGCTGCACAGCAGATTCTGCCCATCCAAGTCCTTCGACGGGTGCTTCATGGAGTCCTCACCCATGTATCTGAAAAGATCGTGGGGCTTTTCCTTAGTGATTCGGTTAAGAGGTTTAATGCGAATGCTGTGACAGGAATAGATGCCGACTTGAGGCTGTTTGAATCATTTGCAGATAGCCAATCCCATTTGTTTGGTGATTCTGAGGAATCAGGTGTCAATGAACTGAAAATGGCTTTGTTGGAAGCAAGGCAATTGGTTAATTTGCTCATGAGCAACCACCCAGAGAATTTCCTGAACCCAGTGATCCAGGAAAAGAGTTACAATAAGCTGGATTACAAGAAGGTTGTCGCAATATCTGAGAAGTTCAGAGATTCGTCAGATCGGCTGTTCTCCACATTTGGTACAAGGGGTTTGAATAAGAACCCGAAGAAGAAATCAATTGATGCTCTGATAAAGAGGCTCAAGGATGTGAGCTGAAGCAGCTGCTTCAATATAGTAAGAGAGCATCTCTTTCCCTTTTTACGTTAAATGATGTGATTTGGAGTGTGTTTGCTGTCTATTTTTTGTCATTTATTTACTTCAATTATAATACCTTTCAAACTGCTGCCTTATAGTGCTAGTTTTGTTCATGCTAAATACCTGGTGTATGCACGGAAAAATATGTTAACCATTTTATTGTATTCATGGAAAACCACTCATTTGTTTTGTTCATATGGGGCTTGTAATAATCTAAAAAGGTTGTAGGATGAATAGCCATTCTTTTTATTCAATTTTTTCTTGGATCATCTTGTGCTCATGCTATTACACTTCTTATGTCAATGCCTTACAATGTGCTTTAGTGTCTTCTACATGTTATCTTTTCACATAGATAATTATAAAAAATCATGATTACTTTGTATTTTTGTTCTTGGGCCATATGCATTGAAATGGCACATTCCTTCAATTGGTCTTAGTCTAAACTTGTAAATATTTTGTTTCTCCTCAACTTGATTAACAATGTGAAGGATAATATATGATTAAGTTATATAAAATTAAACTATTATCAACTATCATGTAGGTTCTTTGCAATGTTTTTAAAACTGAGCCGTATAATGAATCGGCAAGTTGTCTGGTTCCTGGGTTGACCGGTCAAATTAGTCCGACTGGCCAGTCCGCCTTTCTTCCTCTTCTCCAATTTTTCGCTCACCGCTAATCTCGAAAGCAATCTAGAGGGTGAAAAAGTGATCCTACCTTTACCATATTTGGCTGCTCTCCTAGCCCTCTCCAATCACCTCTCCCCCCACTCCTCTGCTCCCTGCTATCCTTTCCAATCCCCTTCGGCGTCATCAATCGGAATGAGGCCATCATGGAAATTCTCGGTCCAGTCGAAGCTGATGGTGGTGTCGTGGAGGGTGATGATGATGTTGGGATGATCCATGCGGTGGATATTGCGATCATGGTCGCAGACGGTGGTGTAGCTAATCTAGTTGAAGCACTGGGTTATTCAAAGGGTGATGAGGCGGTCGACCCGAAGGGGGATCTTGATGGAGGTGGTGCCGAAGAGGGAACATGTGACGTGTTAGGAGTGGTCGCAGAGGGCGATGGAGCAAGACATGGCAGGGTGGAAGTGGAAGGCATGGTAGGTAGCTTGGATAAGGTCTCCATAGCGGATGAGCTCATAGTAGAGTTTCTCATTGAAGGGGTCGAGGAGGCTAGCCCAATCAGCAGTGTCGAGGTTGCAGCACCATTGGATGGCGATTGGGCCTTGGGGAGAGTGGTGGGGGAAGTTGGAGAGAAGGCAGTGGAGGCAAGTGAGGGTTCGAGGGGACATGATCTCCTCCAGCTACTTGCAAGAAGATGGGAAAAGGATGATAAGTTGAGGGCGTGGAGGAGGTCGGTTTGACCAATTTCTTAATGATTTTTTAGTTAAAAAAAGGTCAAATCGTACAGTACAGGCAATCGGGTCCTAGTTCAATTGATCAAACGGGCCAGTCTGGTCCAGTTTTAAAACAATTGGTTATTTGATGCAATCTATCGTTAGAGAGATAAGGTTAGGTAGCTCTATTTTAGATCCTTCAGGCTATTTTGCTTTTCTTAGTCTTAAGAGAGGTCTATTATGAGTTTCCAATATGTTTTTGTACTAATTTCTATTTTTTGTAGGTCTACCAATTGATCCAAGTCAAGATCAGGGCAAGCACAACCTATACCTAACTTTTTTTTGGGTTATGATTTTAGACCTGGACCCAATCCATTGACCAGCCGGTTTGGATCAGATTTGGTCATCTTTCTGGCCTAAAGCTAAGCCACAGTTTAAAAAATAAGGTCAGCCTGGGTCTAAGCAGGGTGGGACTAATGGGTTTTATTGGTTGACCTGGCCCATTTGCAAACCTTTTTTTGACGGGCTAGGGAGTAGATGGACGGACATTGTTAGTTTCAATTGTCTATCGGCTCAACAGTCAAGATTGTCTAAAGCAGATGTGCCATAGTAGATTTAGAAGATCAAAAGAGCCAAGGAAATCAACAATTTGAGCACTCTTCGGCTTTCAAGGAGTGTAGCGAGCGATATTTCAAGTATCAAGATTTTGGAGGTTGAGCAATGGCAATTAGAGAATATTACGTGACAGTTAGAACAACTTGTCACTCAAAGCAAAGCCTTTGAACTCGACTATTTGGAAGCATATTATTGGAAGGCATGCAGAGATGTCGGAATTTCCTTCTAGGTTGGGGCAGATACCCCACTTTGAAGTGCTTCTTGGCTCATGGTTGATCCAATTATTCAAACTTTGGGATGCAATTCAATGGCAACTCGATGAAGAAGATGCTAAATTATACTAATTCTCAGGGTACAATAGAACTTGCCACCTCTCTCTGCTAGAGCAAAGGAGGAAATATGGGAACTAGTAAGTCACAGAGATCCCCTGGTTGGAGATGGCCGAACAAGACATATTGGATCCTTGATACTTCTTGGTGATACTCCTTTAAATCTTCTGAAACTTAATCAGATACAGGAGGGAGGATTGTCGCTGGAGTCACTTAATTTGTGCAAAATTGACTGTGCCTCAAAGCACTTCTCCTTCCTGAAGGAAGTACATATGAGGTGGACAACATGAGATTTAGTCAAATCTTGGGTTAAGCAGCTGGCTTCTATGTACGTTCTCTACTGAAATAAGCTGCAGTAAGCCAGCTTCTCTTTTTCCTGTTTCTGTAGCTGGTGGATTCTAAATGTCTTCCTTTGTTATGAGAAGTCTTTGTACTAATAATTTGAGAGACAAGTTGATTGAAGGGATAGGATTATCTTTCGGGTTGCTATTTTTTTATTTGCCCACTAATTTGGCATATATGGAATGAAAGGAATAGTTGCATCGGGGGAGAGAATCAAAAATTTAGTCGCGAAATGGTCGCTGGGCTTTCCCCATCAATTTTTTTTTTTAAAGAAAACTAGGCTGTGGTACGAAGACCAACTAATTTCAGTGCTCAATCATAGAATTATCTCGGAAGAGGCTTTCAAGGCTTGGTAAGCTGATGGTTGGTAAGTGAACAGGGACAAGGGGACAATGCCCTTGTTTGCGGGCTGACTTATGGAGGAAGTTTAAGGGGTCAAGATGAACCTGCTACAAGTTCTATGTTAATCTTGGAGATTGTGTTTCATATTTCTTATAGTGATCCTTTGTACATATTGGGTCAGAAGTTTTATACAAATGAATGGTAATCCTTTTAAAATGTTGAAAAGAAAAGGTTCAATTTAGAACTGCATTATGGTGGGTAGTTGGTACAAGTGATGGTGTATTCTGTATTGTCTTTAATGGGTGCAATAAGGACTCCTATAGTCCTTGGGAAGGAGGGCCTTTTTTTCTTTCCCCTTTCCTTTTCTTTGAAGGGTCAGGGTTGGTTTAAGAAAGCCTTGATGAGAGTTTTGATCAAAGATAAACAAAAGCATCAATGGCAAAAGTTGTCTTCCTTTATAGGAAAAATGGTGATGATTATTGGTTATGGTGACTTACGGTAACTGGCATGACACATGGTAGTTATGATTATAGCAAAGCAGATTTGTAATAGGTGGACTTGGGATAAATTCTGCCTTGTTCTTAT
The DNA here is from genome assembly GCA_025769935.1 of Phoenix roebelenii. Lineage (NCBI taxonomy): Eukaryota > Viridiplantae > Streptophyta > Magnoliopsida > Arecales > Arecaceae > Phoenix > Phoenix roebelenii. Next base: position 150,008 of record JAOXJJ010000231.1, read on the forward strand.
AAATTAAGCATCACGACTATGATAATAGGATTTGTGATATGTTTTTGTTCGGACCGTTATTTTGATACTTTCCTAATTTGTAACGGAAATATTATTATACAAATATATTAACTTGCTTCCTAAAAAATTATTGAAAAAACTTTTTTTTTTCTTCAATATGCTTTTGTGATTAAGGATTATAGGGGGCAGGGAGGTAAGAAAGATGGTCATCATTGTGAGTTCTGGATGACTTTGTAATTAGACGATATGGAATTGATATATTGATTGATTATCTAGACATATCCTAAATGCTTTAATTTTTTTTTTTTGCATAAAATTATTGCACATCTGTAAATTACCATCCAAGATTTTTGAGGCTATCTCTGATGTAGATATATCAGTGCTTGTGATGATGGAATTATCTGAAGGTTGGGATATAGTCATAGGTTGTCAGGCTCACAGAAGCATTAGGAAGTGTTTTGTGTTTCAATATTGTTTATACTCAAATTTCATTTATTATGCTGCACTGCTTCCTTTGTTTATGCTTCTGATATAAAAGCTATCAGATTGCTGAAATTGGATTCTTCATCTTAGCTCCTCATCTTTAGACATGATGGCTGATGCTTGGGAAAAAAGATTTGGTGAAAAACGTATGCCTAATAACAGCGACCATGCATCAGAATTTTTTACCATTACGATATGACCTTTCTTGCTGATTTGTTTTGTCGTTGTAGTTCAGCCTATCATTGAACCAAAAAGATCCCAAGCCCTTCTTTGAACGGCATGAGTTTGATTTGATGTTCCAATCCTTCACCCTTCTAAGGAGTTGGATCCGAAACAATTAAAGGTCCATTTTTTTTTCAGATCCTCAATATATATATATATATATAAACCTGATGATAGGGGAGATTGGTTTCTGGGTGGAAGAAGAGGAGCTTGGTGATGTTGGAGGAAAACTGGGTTGAGAAGCAGTCTAGTGGAAAACTAGTAAACAGGCACGTTATGCATGTTGAGAAACAAAAAGTTTAAAAATTATAAATAATTTCAAGCAAGAAAGAGTTGTAAAGAATTATTTAAAGATAAGTATAGGTTGTTTTCAATTCGATGAAGTAACTTTAAAATTTGTGTGAAATTTTCTTTCTGAAAATGTTCATACTTGCAGTTGTGTTATTATAAATTTTTCTTGCAAATTCTATTGTTTTTCATGTTAAAACAAATTTGACAGACCCAAAGATCCCAACTCACTCCTTTTAATATATACGGCTAATTGATTTGCAAAAAACATTTTTGCAATATGAACAAATTTCACATGCCAGTTTTAGCTGTTATTACAGAATACAATGACCTATAGATGTAAGTTTGTGATGACTGTTTTATAATGCTGTTACAATGATCTTAGTGCACTTGTAATGTCTAGCCTGGCTTGAATTGTTGAGTTGGACTCAAGCTCAGCTTAATTTACTTTGATGCTGTTTAATGTTGGGCAACAGTCCCCTGGTCCCTCTGGCTTTCGCATGTACACCTTGAGTCAATTTCAGTGTCTGGCGAGTTGTCCTTTTCCTCGCAATAGATAAATGGGAGTTTACGAGTCACTGATGGAGTTCCTTCCCCTTTTCCCAAAAAGGACAAAGGAAATAAAAAAAGAAGTCAATACTTGTACCCTTTTTTTTTAATGTTTGCAAGTTGTTAAGCAATTATTGTATTAGTTGCTTGGCTCGGAGGGACGAACCTTTCCGATTGTTCCATGAAGAAGAACCAATGTTAGCTAAAATTGGCGTTGCGATGCTCTGAAAGATTGGATTGCGAAGGAGACAAACCCAAGCATCTCACCACATCATCCATCACCAACTTAGATAACGGGAGTATTGCTCTCAAGAATTATTCAGAGTCCAAAACTCTATATCTCATAGGGCTTGTTTGGAAAGTATTTTTCCTACTAGGAATATGATTTCTAGAAAGCAAATTATTGGAAAGAGCATGCTTGGAAAAGTACTTTTGACATGTTTGGTTGATAATGAAAAAGTAACAGATTTACAGAGTGCTTATGTTTGGTTGATCATCTATTTTTCTAAAAAAATTATTAGGGGTAAATGTGGTAGACAGCAATCTTAATTTTTTTTTTGTAATTTACTTTTATTTTTTTAATAAATCAGATAAATTAAACCAAATGAGAACACATATATTCTTGGGCATCAACAAACAAAATATCTAACATAATCAACTAGCTACTCTGTTTCCTCTCTTTTTTTTTTATCTGGATTCCTTAAGCTTAATCAAGGCCCACTCAAATTTAGCATCACCAAATAAAATAAAATTCCATCTGTTCTTAAAACATATAAAAAGTTATATAAATTCCACCGTTTATTGATGCTTATAAATATGGTGAGTCGATACAAAGTAGCTGTAAAATGATGGGCTTTCCTTTCTTCTTTTTTTTTTCTTTCTGCTTTCTAAAATATTGGAACCTTCGTGGAAGTAGCAAGCATCCATAAATTTTGCTGTTCCAATTTAGTGTCGAGATCTGTGGGAGAGGAACGTCTCTCTGAGCTCGGCGGCGTCCACCTCCGCCCGCCGGTTCCCTGGTCGGTAGTACCCCGTGACCGGATCCGGAACCCACGAATCCGAAGAGCTGGAAGACGAACCCGAACCGACCACAGTCCCCTTCTCCTCCGCCGACCTCCCTCTGCTGGCGGCCGTTCCCGTCACCGCCGCCGCTCCGGCGTAACCCCTCCTGTGAATCAAAACAGAGATCAATTACAACCGTCAGATCCACTGCAGGACCACAGATCCAACGATCCGCATCAGCTAATTAGATGCTCCTCTTACCTGCTGATCAAGACCGCGATCCCGTCGGAGAGAGTGGCGGCGAGAGCAGCAGTGCTGCAGAGAGCGCGAGCCATCTGATCTCGATTCGACGGTGTCGATGCCGCTAATATAGTAGAAGAAGGAAGGAAGGAACGAAGAAAGAGGGGGAGCAACCAGAAACGCTTCTCTTCTACCCCTCTGCTCTCTTTGCTACTCTCTCGTTTGAATTCAGAAGAAGAGAGAGGAGAGTATTTATAGACGGGAGCGAGCGTGGGAGGAAACGGCGAAGAAATTGGGGGTGAGGCGTTGGTGCGGAGAGAGTTCGAGTCCATCGAGGTGGTGGGGGCCGCCGAGCGTGGGGAGTCTACGCGGCGCGCACCACGTGGAGTGAGGCGGCGGTGTTTCCCGTATCTGGACTCCTCCAGAAGGTTGAGAAAACGAGTCTCCGACCCCGCATAGAAGTTTCGCATGCGGCGCATTCGCCCCTTCGGATCGAGTAAACGTGCGCCATGGACGGAAACCATGTATAGATTTTTTTATGCGGTAAGTTCGCCACAAAGAGGCTCGTGAGTCGTGGCCATCAAGTAGAGCATCATCAATTCGTCATATATTTGTCTCTCATCGGCCATCGCGCTCAGCAGCAGGTCGATTAGTAGGAAAAACAATCATGGAAAAAAAAGCACGTTTTTTGTGGTCGCTGTCGTGGACGACCCGGTCGCGCCCGCCGACTTCCGGGTAAGTTGGGTTCAGACGCATGTGTCTGCGCGGTCTTGCTTTCGATGTGCGATTTTGCTTGGAATCTTGGGCTCCGGGGAGTGGGGACCGAGGTTGCTTCCGCTGCCGTTCACCTTCCGAGTTTGAGATTCGGAGCTATTCGAGAATCCTGGCTGTCGGTCCTATCGAATTGTGTTAGGTTCACATGGGTCATTTAATGGCTAAAATAGGGTTGCAAATAGGTCGGATCATAAGTAACTTCCAGCCTAGTCTGATTTTTTATTTGAATTCTAATTTTTGACCTAGATCCAACCCAATAAAAAATTGGATCGGGTCGGATCAAATTCACCGCTACAATTTTTGATCCAATAGGGTAATTTGGGTCGGGTCGGGTTCATATATAATTCGGATCCAATCCAAAAAATTTGAGTCTGGTTCAGGTCCGATTTGAGTCAACCCACTCGTGGTTTCAAAACTTGTTTGGACCTCCATAGGCTGCGGTCCGCAGGCTCAAATAATTTTACAGATTCGGATCGGAGCGGGTCATAAGATTGAAAATCCAAAATTAACTAAATTTTAAATAGGCTGGATCGGGTCAAGTCAAGCCGGGCTTGAATTCAGTAAACCCAGACCCAACCCAGAAAATGGAATGAGTCTAATTTTAGGACCTAACCCAGCCATACGAGTCCTCCAAAATAGAGCGGGTCCGGTCGAATTGGGTTACGGGTCAACCCAATCTATTTGTAGTCTTAGGCTCAAGTCTCATGAATGAATAGAATAGGAGAAATGTCAGGAAGCAAAAGTGTTTAGTAGCCAGGCTAAACCTTATAGCAACTTTCTTTTGATGCAACTAAAAATCTTGCTCGAGAAAAGCCACCACCCAGATGTGGCTTGATCGGTGTACTGTTTGCTATAGTCACCTGTTAAGCTGTGTTACATAGAATCCAGCACGGACTTTAATATATTGATTAGATTTAGATGTGCTGTGATAGGCAAGGAGAATAACTAAATAATAAAAAAAAAACAAAAGCATATATGTTGTAAAATAAAAGGTAATTATGCTTTTCTTTCTTTTTTTCATTTATGTACATTTCATTCTCTTCAAAGTACTCTTTTATAGGCCTAGGAGCATAATGAGGAGATAGATAGTCATAATGACAAGACATTCAAAGGACAAGAGACGGTGAAAATGTGAATGAACAACCATTGGGGTACTCAAAGTATGAACTTTATCCATATAAAAGTGCTTCAAAACTTTTTCTATATATGTTGACGGATGAACAAAAATTCTATTTAGAAAATGCTCGAGCTGCAGGCCGAGACAAAATTTTGTTTTCCCAAGATCTTTCATTCAAACTCATTTTTCAAATAAGTAGTAGTTCTTGTGAGCTCTTCAGGAGTTCCAACAAGATTAAGTCATCAATATAAACCGAACAATAACAAATCTAGATTCTGACTTCTTAATGAAAACACATGGGCATATAGGGTTATTTTCAAATCCCTCTTTCAATAATTTTTGCTAAGGTGATTATACCACATGCATCCGGATTGCTTCAACCCATAGAAAAATCTTTGAAACTTGATAGGGTACATACTTCGGGATGTACTTGAATTACATGCTTTAGACATTTTATATCCTTCAGAGATTTTCATGTATATATCATGATCCAATGATCCATATAAATATGCAGTGACCATATCCATCAACCGTATATCTAATTTTTCTGTAACTACTAAGCTAATCAAAAATTTGAATGTAATTGCATTCATAATGGGGGAATAAGTTTCTTCATAATCAACCCTAGATTTCTACAGAAAATCTTGTGCAACAAGCTGTGCTATATCGCATAATTTTATTATTTTCATTGCGCTTCCGCACAAAGACCCACTTATATCCAATAGGCATTACATCCTTAGGTGTTTGGACTACATGTCCAAAAACTTTTCATTTTGCTAATGAGCTTAATTTAGCCTCAATAACTTCTTTCCATTTTGGACAATCATCTCTACGTCGATATTCTTCGACAGTCTTTGACTCACTTTTCTCATTACTTTTAGTAATGCCAACATTACTTCTGGTAATGTCAAGAGCCACTTTAAATGAAAATACGTTGTTGACAATGATTTTATTTCTATACTATATTTCTCCTGTACTTATATAATGTATTGAGATCTCATTATTTTCAGGTACTTGTTCCTCTTTAGGGAATAACTCTTCAGGAGATTTCTGTTTAGGAGGTTCCTCTTTAGGAGGTTGCTGTTCAGGGGTTTGTACTCCAAGAAATTTTCTTTAGATGAAACAAATTTTATGGCTTGTTTTGTGGGTATGGCCTCTTCAGGAGCGCCGATTTCTTTTCTTTGTACTTTCCTCTTTCGGAGATTTTTATCTTTCGATCCAATTAAGTCTTCCATGCTTTAGGCATGCCTTAGACTCATTCACTGCTTTACTAGCAAGTTGTCCTTTAGGGACCTCAATCCTTTTCGAAGCATTAACAACGAGAATATGAGATTTTACTGTACTTCTGGTGTCAGTAAATACATCTGGTAATTGATTTGCATCACTTTGCATGTGTATAATCCTCTCAACTTTCATTTCACATTGAATTATATGAGGATCAAATTGAGATAAGGGCAAATTATTCTAAGTGATTTCACATCGTGCTTTAGGCACCAACTTTTCTCCCCTTAATGATGGGAAGATTGTTTCATAAAAATGACAATCTCAAAATGTCGCTTAAACAAATCTCCTGTAAGAGGCTCAAGATATCCAATAATAGATGGAGAATCAAAACCAACATATATACCGAGTCTACGTTGAGGATCCAACTTAGTGCATTGTGGGGGTATAATTGGAACATATATAGCACAACCAAAATTGCGAAGATGAGCAATATTTGGTGGTTGACCAAATGCAAGTTGTGAGAGTATATTTATGATAAGCATATGATCTAACCCGAACTAATGATGCTGCATGTAATATAGTATGTCCCCAAGCAGAAACAAGTAATTTTGACTTCATAAGCAAAGGTCTAGCAATCAACTGAAATCTTTTGATAAATGATTCAGCTAAACCATTTTGAGTATGTATATGAGCAACATGATGTTTCCAATTAACATGCAATAGCTATCAAAAGCTTAAGATGTAAATTTACCGGCATTATCCAACCAGATTGTCTTAATTGGATAATTAGAGAATTGTGCTCTCAATCTGATTATTTGAACAAGAAGTCTAGCAAATGCAACATTTCTAGTAGAAAGAAGACAAACATGTGACCATGATGCATCAATTAAAACTAGGAAATATCTAAATGGTCCACATGATGGATGTATAGGCCCACAAATATCTCCATAAATTCTTTGTAAAAATAAAGGAGATTCAATAACAACTTTTGAGGAGGATGGCTTAACAATTAGTTTACTTTTAGAACAGGCAGAGCATGGATAATCATTTGGTAAAAGAATCACCATTCAATTTATCAGTAAGATCCATGCCTCTACAAACATGCAAAATATATGTAAAACTTCATTACTTCTTACAACATGATAAAAAAAATGCACTAATTAAAATGAATACTTCCATCACCAATCAAATGATCAATTCTACCACTAGGATCCTCAAAGAAATCAAAAATATCAAGATGAGTAATATCAACCTCATAAAGTTTTCGAAATGAGTTAATGGTTTAGCAAAATTTGTTTCAATTTCTTTTTCTTTTTCTTTCAAAGAGGCATGGTAGAGGTCTTCCAAATGCTTAGGCGTACGATAGGTACACAACCAATGTCTATTCATACCACATCTATAAAATGCATCTTCAGATTTTTTTTTTTTTAATTCTGAGAGCCTTTGTTCTTATCTAAGTTATTCCACTTCTAGTGGTACGGTGCATCCCACTTATTATTTTCCTTTTTGGTGGTTTTACTTCTGGTGCCACTATGATAATTCTTTCTACTATGTCCTCTTCCATGTCCACGATTCTTCTGAAATGATGTATCATTCGCTTTAGGGAATGATGTGCCATTTGCTTCAGAAAATGGTATGGAATTAGTGGGACGAGACTAATGATTTTTCAATAAAAGCTCATTATTTTGCTCAGCCACTAGAAGACAAGATATAAGTTCAGAATACTTCTGCTCTCGATATTGCTGCTGCAGGAGCACTTTCGAGGCATGAAAAGTAATAAATGTCTTCTCTTACATATCTTCATCCGTGACTTTCAAATGTAAGCTGATTTTAAAAATGCAGAATTGTATTCACTAACACTATTGAAATCTTGCAATCTTAGATTCATCCAAATATATCGAGCTTTTGGGAGGATTATGCACTTCTGATGCTCAAATCTCCCCTTTAAACTATTCCACAAAATGAGGGGATCTTTTACTATTAGATACTCAATTTTCAATGCCTCATGAAGATGGTGCCGAAGGAAAATCATCGCTTTAGTACGGTTCTGCAGGGACGCTTGATTTCCTTCCTTTATAGTATTTCCAAGGTTTATTGTATCAAGATGAATCTCGGCATCAAGGATCCAAGATAAATAGTTCTTGTCAAAAATATCAAGAGCAACGAATTCAAGTTTGGTAAGATTTAACATTCTCTACAAATAAGAATCACAAGAATAAGAATTTGTATCATGTAATATTCATATAAACAATAATATAGTTCTAAACTTTCGCCAAGAATAAAAGCATGATATAAATTGCAAGTGAACAATATGACCATTCTATGTCAATCATGAAAAACACAAATTAGATATTGAGAATACTAATTTGAGAAAGAAGCTTATAAAGATTGGAGAATGATACAAAAAATATTTCTCTTGTTAAAAAAACACCACGTACTTCCACAATTGATAGAGCCTTCGTGCTGATAATGTGTTGTAAAATAAAAGATAATTATATTTTTGTTTCTCTTTTCACTTGTATATATTTTATTCTCCTCAAGGTACCCTTTTATAGGCCTAGGGTCCTAATGAAGAGATAGATAGTCATAATGACAAGACATCCCAAGGACAAGAGAAGGTAAAAAAATGACTTAATGTAGACATCTCAAAGGGATAAGGGACACATCTAGAAGTTACAAAAGATAGGAAACCAAGAAGTGGAAAGCTAAGTGGTCATCTACCCAAATACGGTGGATTCATAACAATTTAATATTTATATGATGCGATCTATTGAGTTACGTCCATGGATCGAGACAATACAAATATTTCATTACAAAAGCTGAAAATTGGAGAGTATAAAATTTTGTCACGAACCCTAACCCCCTAATACATGATGCAGTTATCTTCCCATTCAAAACCAACCTCCAGTGATTGCATGAGCACCATATTAGAACAGTCATTATAGACTTTCTTTTTGTTATTTAAACACGGACTGCTGGAGATCTCATGGATTTGGACTTCTCCCAAACTTGGGCCAACCTTTATGTGAGCCTAATAAGTAACGGCCCAATGCAAAACTTGAATCCAAGTAATCTAACTCAAGTGTAACCCGCCAATCCCAGACTGCCACACAGCACGAGTGATTACCAAAATGGTCACACCTCTTTGCTTGGCAAACAAATGTTCTGCCTTCGAGTTTTTGATGGTGCATCTTCAAGACTTCTGGACCTAGAGAATTATTGTGCTATTGGGTTTCCCTCCCTTTCTATTTACAAAAAAAAAATAACAGAGAGAGAGAGAGAGAAAGGGATTAATCCGTAGGACTCCTCTCATAAAATTAAATTAGTGCTGGAAGCTTGGATTGGACTTTGAGTTGAATTAAACATGGTCTTGTATAGGAGGCCTGACCACATAATATGAAGCCAAGGATTTTCTGTGGCCGTTATTTTTCAAACCGCTGTAATTATGCTGAAGTTGGTGATAAAACTTTTGAAGTTAGGGCCTCAGGGATACAATTTATTGTTGCTCCTCAAATTTCCTTGGCATTAGGCATTTCTTGTCATCAATTCCTTTGGGGCTATAATGTCTTATAAAATCCGAAAAGAGAAACTTACAAAAGCTGTTATATAATAGGAATCCCTTCATTGGTTATGCAAAGCATTGTTTTTGAATTACCATTCTATGTGAGCATACAGAGCTATTTACCCAAGCAAATGTTCCAATAAGGTTGTTATTTAATAACTGTTGCCCATTATTTCTTGTTATCATCTCTAGTTCCAACTATTAGGCTCAGATAGATAAATAATCAACTAACGACCATTATTTATGTGATCGCGAACGGTAACAATAATCTTATAAGACTGTAGAATGAGAGAATAATGTTATTGATATGTTAATCTGTCTGGACCAAGCCAAGATAGCTTGAGATATTGTGCTCTAGGAAGCTAAGTTAGGCTGCCAAAACCAACATTTGCCATCTCAAGCTTGAATGCATGTGGTATGAGATGAACATTTGTTTTTTACTTGTTTTTATGAGGCTAAGGTAGACATCAAGCTAACATTCTCCCACCAAACTATGACTATTTGCCTAGTGATTTTATGAACTTGAACTTGAACTTGGAACAAGACTGCAAGCCTCCAAAAAAAAGGTTGGCTAAGTATTTTTTACAAGAAGTGGCTATGTTTTTAATATTTTTCATGATCATGATGCTGATGCAGATAAGCAGCCCTACAAATTTTCTTATCCCATACAAGATCAAAGTAACGAAGTAAAACTCTTTGGCATAGGAGCCTTCCTAAATATTGAATTTGAATGATAAATAAGCTTTTAAGCATATCATCTCTAGGAGCCTCTATAAATAATCCTTCTCTCCTACCTTCTAGAACGCAATACATAAAAGGTAGTATGATCAGTCACTCTTCAATTCCTTCATTCCTATGCTTCTAGAGTGACGAGGCTCTAAGAGGGTTATGCTATAACACTAAGAAGGCGGAGTTATGGAGAGGACTATTTAGAGAGAGAGAGAGAGAGAGAGAGAGAGAGAGAGAGAGAGAGAGAGAGAGCATTTCTTGCTTCTTGTCTTTCCAAAGATTGCCGGTGATAGGTCCAACTTGATCATGATGGGTAATAGATTCATTCTAATTCCACCTCAGCTTGTTTAAGCCCTAAAACCCGTCAAGTAAGTTCAAGGTAGCAGATTTGGAGCACAATTTGGTTGTCGTCCATAGGAGGAAAGCAACGGTAGTCGGACTCGTAGATATGTGACCTTGCATGTAGCTATCCAAAAATGATGCTTGAATGAAAGGAAAAAATAATAATCAAAGAGAATATATGGCTGTTTGATGTTGAATTCATTTACATCTCTTTATTGATTAAACCAACTGAAAAGAGAAAGCGAATGTTATTAGTTCTTCATGTCTTCAATGGTATCTTAATGGAGAAATCATGCTCTCTCTTGGATATGAATTGCTATTGTAAGAACTGGCGGCCTATTTTGGACTAAAGTTGGCAGGCCCAGCCAGCTTCTGCCTAAAATTCAAAAAAAAAAGATGGGGGCGTAGCATTGGAATAGAGGATGTGATTGCGATCCTCTATCTTGCGCCTCCGCCGATTGGATAAGGCCATGATAACCATGTGTGAGATATGGGGCTGAAGTCGGCAGCCCCAGCTGACTTCAACCATATTTCTATTTTGGGAGGAACCGAAACAGAGTATGGCGATTGCGATCCTCTCCGGCTTCTCTGGGGGGCAATCAGGGCAAAGGTGCCGCAACCCCACGGCACCCCCCTCCAGTCAATCCACAGCCAATCCGCGGCCGCGGATTTCGCTCGACCGCCGCGATTCCTGCGGCGGAGAGCTGTTATGTTGGGGTGATAAAAACCCCCATTTCTTCCTCCTTAGATCACCTTCGAGCTCTCTTCCTGTCCTCCCCCTCCTCCCTCTTCTCCCTCTCCTTCCTCTGCTCTTGCCTCCCGAGTGGTTCGCGTGCCGCCCGATCAACCACCATCACCCCTGCGCCTTCCCCTGTTTTGCATATTCACTTCCCCTTAGTTTCGAGCGCCGCCGCCGTCGCTTGACTGCCGGATCGAGCAACCGCGACTGAGATCTCCCTCCCGCCGCCTCCGTCGACCGCTGGTAAGCTCTCTTTTGCCCTTTATTCCATGCCAAATAGCATGCTTTCCTCCCTTTGTTTTGGCCCCAAACCGAGATTACTCAGTTTCCCTTTAACCGGACGGCGGCCTCCGCCACCAGGCCGGCCACCCTGCCGCCCCCTCCCTCTTCCGCTCTAATCTCCCTTGTCCATGGGGAGTTCGGTGAGGAAGAAAGCCCATGTGGGCCGAACTGGGCTAAGCTTAGGCCCGGTTCACTGTGGCCCAACTTGGGCCCAGATGAAACCCGAACCCAAAATCCGAAACCTGAACCCGAAACTCGAATCCGAAATCAAAAACCCAGAATCCGAAACCCGAAACCTGAAACCCAAAATCCAGAACCTGAAACCCGAACCCATTTGGCCAATAAATGAAATTTTGCAGTTATGCCCTTGACAGTATATTATTTCACAAAAGAGGCTTCTGCAATTTATATTTGATCCATATAAGAAAGATTTATTACATAAAGGTTCTTAAATATATTTGTTTAGTCCCTTTACTCAAGTTTTATTACGGAACAGTACTCTATAATTAGATATTGGTTCCTGCAATAAATTTTTATTGCATAAATGAACCAATTAGAGGCCAACCTTGGAGGCCCTATTGGGCCGGGTCTATGCGGGCCCATTGGGTTGTGTCAGATGTGGGCCTTACTGGGCCATGCCTATTATGGGCCAACTGTGGGCCCTGTTGGGCCATGTCCAATAGTATTAATTTTTAGTTTTTGCTTAGCTCTGAAATTAATAAAGAAATAATTAAATTTAAACAGGTGAACCTGATCTGCCTACCTGAAGTAGGAGTTAAGCGAGAAGAGGTAAGTAACTTAATACTTCAAAGTGTATTTTCTAAAGCATTTTGCAAAATAATTATTAGTGGATTAAATTTTGAAATATATTTTGTATTTAGTAAAATGGGTCAGGCATGTTAAATTTTATTTGAAAATTATGTTATATGTTCTAAAATCCGTAAACTATGACAGGGCAATTTATAAAATCTGTTTATATATATATATATGCATTCTTAGCATGGCTATGATTTGTTCTGTTCTGTTCTGGCCCCACCAATGGGGATTATATGTTGGACCTGTCGACTTGTAATCTGTGAGAAACTGGTTTCGACATCGCGCCACCAGTGATTAGAATAGTGGATTTGGACATCGGCTACTATCGGTGGGTAAATATAGTGGATTTGGACATCGGCTACTATCGGTGGGTAAATATAGTGGATTTGGCACTTTATGCAACACCGGCTGCCATCGGTCGATAAAAATAGTGGATTTGGCACTTTGTGCAACCCATACCACTAAATTACGTGGTCGTAGCCTATTATGTTGAGATTCTGGTATCAGAGTTTTTGTAAAAATGATAATAAATTTTGAAAAGAGAAAAACATTATTATTTGTGATTTATTCCTAGTCATTATTTTGTATTTTGATCTGATATGTTTTGACCCCCACTCTAGGGTATTTTGTTGCTTACTAGGTAGTGTAGCTTATTATCTTATTTTTTCTATTTTTTTCAGATCCAGAGGTTTGATCGTACGAGATTGGAAAGTGCGTTTGATTTTTTGATGATTTCTTTAGTTATTGTCATTTTAGTTAGATTAGCTTGGACATTTAAATTATGTTGGCATATGCTATTTTGAAATTTTATAAGACTGCTTCTAAATAATTTAAATATTTATGTCAATTTTAAGTATTTGTATTCACTTCGATATGATCAGCTGCCTTGCACGCCTGTGGGGCCCGTCGTGCGGGCGTGCGGCATCTGCCCGCGCTCCAGGCTTGGGGCATGACATATTTGGTGATATCAGAGCTTAGGTTGAAGATCACCAGGAACCATAAGTGAAACATAAGTTTTAGGATTCTTAGGATTTGTCCGAATAGTTGAGAGATGGGTAGAAACTAGATAAAGGGATAATATTCATTTGTTTTTGTTAACTATTTTGTATTATTATGTTTAGATGATTTCATGACATTTATATATTTTCACTGAATCAGAATGCCGCTTCGCCGTGTCCGTAGCCTGAATCTGATGGTTGGGGTCTCTCGAGGAAGAGTCCCTACTAACCAAGCAGGCGAGGCATCGCAAAGCTCAGGGCCTCAGGGTCAATCAACAATGACTCCGGAAACTATCGTCGGAAATCAAACCCGGGTGCTCGTACTGATTGAGGAGATCGTTGGGTTAGTACGCTAACAGTGGAAACAACCTCAACAACCAGTCCAGCAGGATGTTGGTTCTTCTGAGCAAAGGAGTATAGCAGAATTCAAGAAAATGGCTCCTTCAGCTTTTAAAGGCACCACCAGTCCTCAAGAGGCCGAAGCTTGGATAGATGAAATGGAAAAAACCTTCAGAGCAATCGAGTGCACTGATAAAGAGAAAGTTAGGTTTCCTGTCTATATACTTCTGGACCGAGCTCATTATTGGTGGAAGTCAGTGGAGCGCACATTAGTACACGAGTATGAGGCAGTTACCGGGCAGAGATTTCGTACAGTCTTCTACTCCAAGTATTTCCCCTCTAGTCGCCTGAGGGAGCTAGAGAGGAATTTTTTCAATCTGAATCAAGGAGCTATGACTGTGGATGAGTATGAGGCAGAATTTGACAGGCTATCTCGGCTTGCTCCCACCTTCGTCATGGATGCAGAGTCCCAGATGAGGATATTTGAAGAAGAATTGAAGCCTCACTTACATCGGGGTTTGGCCACAGTGCACTCAACAAATTATGATGACCTGGTAGATAGGGCCAAGAATATGGAAATTATTTGGAAGAAAACACAAGATACAAAAGATAGAATACAAAAGAAGAGAAACAGAGATGATGATACTTATAGTGGACAGAATTCTAGTAGGATAGTGAAATCTCGTAATAAATCTTGGTAATCAGAAAAGCAGAAATCTTATGGAGAGACTATTCAACAAGACCAGTCTAAATGTGAAGCATGTGGAGGTGCCCATAAGACAGAACTCTGTAAACTATTATCTGACGAATGTTTCAGATGCGGCCAACAGGGTCATAAGATAGCAGAATGCCCTCGCAATCAGCAAATATCACAATCAGTTCAGAGGCCCTAAGCTACAGGGATCCAACAAGTACAAGCTTCTCCTGCTCCAGTTCAGTCAGCTCAGCCTTCTTCTCCTAAGCAGCAGACATGGGGGAGACCACGCAAACAGGGTTGTATTTACGTACTGACTCAACAGGATGCTCAGGCATCCAACATTGTGGTGTCAGGTACACTACCGGTTGCTTCTATTTATGCTCATTTATTGTTTGATTCTGGTGCTACACAGTCCTTTGTGTCATCTACATTTGTGCAAAAATATGACCTACCTTATGTGCCGTTAGAGTATAATTTGCATATTAGCATCCCTACTGGGAATGGGATGGTTGGTAATTAGGTCTGCAAGACTTGTCCAGCTCAGATGGTAGGTAGAGACTTGCATGTTGATTGGATAGTTATAGATATGCATGACTTTGACATAATTCTCGGTATGGTCTGGTTAGCGTCACACTTTGCTACCATTAACTACCATAAAAAGTGGGTAAAATTTCAGATCCCTAGAGACACTGAATTTAACTTCGTAAGTAGTGGTGCTTATACTTTCCCTCGGGTTGTCTCTGCTATGCAAATGATGAGGACATTAGCTAGGCCATCATTTTATGTGCATGTTTATTTTATTATTTTATTTCTGGGTTTATTTGTATTTTAGGGCTTATTTATGGTTTATTTGTGTTATTTATGGGCTTATTAGGATTTATTTCTGTATAAGGGGGTTTATGTAAATTGTGTATTTGGGCCCTATATATAGGGAACTATTTTCATGGAGATTTTTTTTAATGAAAAATTAAGAAATTTCTTTCCCCCACATTTTTCCTCTTCTCTCTTCCTCCTCTCCTCTTCTCCCTCTCCTCTCTGTGGTTTGCCCTCTCTTCTTCTCTTCTTATTCTTCCTCCCTCTTTTCTGTTCAATATTTTAGATACCACTTAACACCATCGCTTTCATTTCTCCCTTCCGGTTTGGCATCAACTTGGTATCAGAGCCAGCCGGGTTTATCTCTGTTGCCAAAGCTCTGATCTAGTTTTCTTTTCTGCATTTTCTTTCCTCTCCCTCGATTCCCACCAACAACCAAGATAGGGTACCTCCCTCTATCAGTTTTGTTCACGAGAAAAGTGGATCCCTCTCTCGGCTCTCACACAGAAGGGGAAAGACAGAAAACATCACCCTTTCGTTGGATCCTCCCACAATAGCCCGAAAAAAAAAATAGAAGGAAGAGAAGAAATCCTTCGTCGGTCGTCGCCGTCGTCCGCCCACTGCTTTCGTCCGTCCACTGCTGTCGTCGTCGCGGTTCCTCCGACATACACTGCCCGAGCCGCCGGTGCCTACACCTGACGCCACCACCACCTGCGGCAACTATCACCGGTGTATGGCCGAGCCTCGTCGGATCCTCGGATTTCGATTGGCGCACGAGCTCTACACGGTACCTCGACCACGAACGCCGGAGCGTGTCGACGGGCCACGAGTGGTTCCCGTTGCCGGAAAGAAGAAGAGCATCGCTGCCCTTCTTTCGGCCTTGTCACTCGAACCCGTCGAGACACTCGCCGGCCACCGCGTACATGTTCAGCCTCCGCCCATGGAGCTGCGTCCGCGAACGCCGTCGCCACTCTGTTCGGCCATTCCGCCGCTGCCGCCAAAGTGACCGGATCACCCTCCCGAATCGGTCAGAAGGTTGAAGAAGAAAATCAAGTAACGGGTAAGTTCTAAACCCGTTACCCACAACCCGGTAACCCGGGTCCAACAAGTCAAAAAAAAAAATTTTGCACGTGACTTGCACGTGCTCAACTTCACGGTTATCGGAGAGGATCCGCGCAACCGAAAACCCAAGCCCGTTAACCCGAACCCGTTAAGGTTCAAAAAAAAAACGTAGGTTCACGTGACCCCCACATGTTCAAAAAAAAAAAACGATTACCTTTGTTTCTGCTGAAGGGAAACCTTAAGGGTTTCCACCGCTGACGCCACTGCCTCAGCCGTTCCGCCTTCTGTCGCCTTCGCCTTCTCCTCCGTCGTCCGAGCCCGCGCCGTGCCACCAGGCCGTTCCCCATTGTCGCCAAGCCGCACCTCCTGCGCCAACCGCATCCGCACGCCGTTGCCGAACTGCGACGCCACCGATCGAGGCGCCTCCCCCTGCAGCCAACCACAGCGCCGCCCGAACCAGCTGCGATGCCGCTGGGTAGCCGGCAGACCACCCGAGCGCCGCCCGCATCCTCCGAGCGTTGTCCTCTCCCCACCGAGCTGCGCCACCACTCCAACGCTGACACACGCCACCGCAGCTCCGCCCTCCTCCGTTTGCCGCTGTACCAGACCGCCACCACCCGCTTCCTCTGATCCGCCACCGGCTGCTCCCATCCCTTCCACCACCCTTTTTTCCCCTCACACTCCTTCCTATCGGGCCGATACCACACGCCTTCCATCATCTTCTAAAGCCAACACGGGCCGATCACAGGCCCACATAGCAGGAGTCTACGCCTGGCCCACATAGCAGGAGTCTGCCCCTTTCTGAACCCAAAACCCACAGGGCCGCCAGCCCTTTTCTCAATTGCGGGCCATAGCCCATTCCAAAAGGCCTTTCTGCTGCAGCACCAGGCCCACAGTTCCAGCTAACTTCGCCCGGTGCCGATTTCGTGTTCGAGACTCTACAATGGACGCTTCTGGTTGACTGCATTCACCACAGGTAACAGGTTCTTCTTTCTCTTGGGCTTGTTTATCTAGTTATGTTCTAGTTCTCTTGCATGACATTCCTATTTTGCCAAAACTTATTTTCCTATCAAACTGCAAAACCTAAAACATTTATTACCACGCCCATCCTACCTACTATTTAAATCTAGATATTAAATTAGCACACCCTAACAACAGGATAGTTCTCAACATCCATAGATCAGATTACTTAAGGACTTTGAACGATCGTAATACATGTTTGCAACCTAATTTCTTATAGTGATTAATTTTCTATCTTAATTCTGAAATAACCAAAGTACAAATTAGTAATATTTAATTTTAAGTTAATTTTGTGAAAAGTTGTTGATTTCCGAATTCATAGTAGATTGCATTAGTAGGTTGTTCTGCATTGTATTTGGTAAGTTAGGATTCATTAGTCGCATCGCATATCATATCATCAACTAGAGTAGTCCCTGCATGCCAATCCGTAGTGGTAGAGAGTACCTCCTCACTGACTCTCAGGCCTCTTTATCCACCATGGACCCCAGAGTTCTACAAAATATTTTGGACCAATTAGCTACATTACGAGCTGATCAAGACGAATTCAAACGAGAGATCCGTGCTCTAGTGCAACACCCTAGGACTCCTGAACCGTCAACCCCAATTGCAGCTTATCCCGAGCTGGGTTTGACCACACCACCTGTAGCTTCTCCCCATCCTCCTAGGAACCAACTTCCTCCTGATCACCAGCGCAATCTTGACGAGCGACTACTTCGTATCGTACGAGTAGATGCTCCCACATTTGCTGGTCAATTAGAGCCGAGTGTGTACCTTGATTAAAGAGCAGCCATGGATAATTATTTTGAGTGGTACGACATGACTGATGATAGAAAAGTTTGGTTCACTAAAATGAAGCTTATTGGGCAAGCTTACTGGTACTGGTATAACGTTGAACATATGCGTGAGATCCAAAGGCTTCCTCGTATCACTACTTGGGAGAATATGAAAGCAAAACTGAATGAGAAGTATCTGCTATTCTCTTACCGACAACGCCTTATGGATAGGTGGGAGATACTGACTCAAGGGACTTCAACTGTTGCCGATTACATTGCACGATTTGAAGAGTTTCACATGAGGTATGGTGTAATCGAAGAGGAGACTGTTACTCTTTCTAGGTTTCGGGCAGGACTCCGTGATGTGATCCAGAAAGAATTAATCCTCCGAGAGATTACCACCCTTGGCCAACCACTCTAACCAGTCCGGCTCTAGCCAGGCACCAACTAGGCCGTTCCCGATGTCTGCTCAAACTCCATCCACGGATAAAGGAAAAGGCATACTAGGTTCCAACCCGCCTTTAAGAAGTCAAACCCAGTGTTTCAGGTGCCAAAAGTTTGGCCATATTGCGTCCCAATGTAATGCCAAGACCTATTTAATGACTGAAGTGGAAGTAGGGATCCAGGAGACTGAATGTGTCGAAGAAGTCTATGAACCAAACATTGAGGATTTTGTAGAAGACTTTGGAGACGAACAGA
>JAOXJJ010000231.1:168877-183684 GCA_025769935.1 Phoenix roebelenii
TTAAGATGTCTGGTAGGTGAGCATGCTAGGACTTGGGATCTCATGTTACCAACCGCCGAGTTTGCATATAATAGTTCGGTCGATAGGATCTTAGGCATGAGTCCTTTCGAAGTGGTGAATGGCTATAAACCTAGGCAACCCATAGACTTGATTCCCATGTCTGATCAACATAGAGTCTTTGAGTTTGTAGATTCATTTGCTTCACACCTGCATTCATTGCATCAGAAGATCAGCAACATATTCACTCTAATAATTTAAAATATAAATTTCTTGCTGATTTGCACAGACGTTATAAAGAATTGAATGTAGGCGATTATGTCATGGTAAGAATTGGACCTGAACGACTCCCTTCGGGAATGTTCAAAAAGTTACAATCTAATAGTGCGGGACCGTTCAAAGTTCTAAAGAAAATCAGTTCGAATGCTTATGTTGTAGATCTTCCTGAAAGCTATGAGATTAGTGCGACATTTAATATTGAAGATTTAGTCCCATACAAGAAATCCACATTCATTCCTTCGGATCCTTTTGTTGATACATCCGTTGTTGTTGATCACCCTGACCCAGCACCTGCTATTGAGCCTCCATCTCCAAAGTTTCATGCTCGCAGAGAATATATAGAATATATATTAGATGAGCAGGTTATTTCTACCAGGAGAGGAAGCTACCAACGTTACCTTGTTCGGTGGAAAGGTCAACCCAAATTAGATGTGACGTGGATTTCGCGAGCCGAGTTGCAACGCCTTGACTACCTGATCTTTTGGAGCAGTACGACAGCCGACCAGATCTGCACTCGACAGGGTCGAATTTTTTCCACCTGGAAGGAGTTGATGGGGACATCAGCTAGGCCATCATTTTATGTGCATGTCTATTTTATTATTTTATTTCTAGATTTATTTGTATTTTAGGGCTTATTTGTGGGTTATTTGTGTTATTTGTGGGCTTATTAGGATTTATTTCTGTGTAAGGGGGTTTATGCAAATTGTATATTTGGGCCCTATATATAGGAAACTATTTTCATGGAGATTTTTTTTAATGAAGAATTAAGAAATTTCTTTCCCCCATATTTTTCCTCTTCTCTCTTCCTCCTTCTCGTTCTTCCTCGACTCTCCTCTTCTCCCTCTCCTCTCTGCCGTTTTCCCTCTCTTCTTCTCCTCTTATTCTTCCTCCCTCTTTTCTGTTCAATATTTTAGATACCACTTAACATCACTGCTTTCATTTCTCCCTCCCGGTTCGGCATCAGCAAATTAAACGGCTACTCAGGAAAAAGAGTACGGCATATATTGCCACAATAGTTGACACCAGACAATCAGATCAAAGATTGGAAGATATCCGAGTAGTGAATGAATCTCTGATGTCTTTTCGAAAGACCTCCCTGCTTTGCCACCAGATAGAGAAAATGAATTTACAATTGATTTGATTTCGGGCACCACACCAATCTCCAAAACCCCCTATAGAATGGCTCCGGCAGAAATGAAAGAACTAAAGGAGCAGTTGCAAGATCTCCTTGATAAGGGATTCATCAAACCCAGTGTGTCACCTTGGGGAGCGCCAGTACTGTTTGTAAAGAAGAAGAAAAAATATCCATACCTTTTTGCAAGCTAAGGTATGTTAAATTTCGAGGACAAAATTTTTTCTAAGGGAGAGAGATATGAGATATGGGGTTGAAGTCGGCAGCCCTAGCCGACTTCAGCCTCATTCCTATTTTAGGAGGAACTGGAACAGAGAAGAGAGGGAATCGGGGTGATTGCGATCCTCTCCAGCTCCTCCGGGGGGCAATCGGGGCGAAGGTGTTGCAGGCATCCCGCGGCACCCCCCTCCAGCCAATCCGCGGTCAATCTGCGGCCGCTGATTTCGCTCGACCACCGCGATTCCCGTGGTGGAGAGCCGTTACATTGGGGTGATAAAACCCCCATTTCTTCCTTCTTAGATCACCTCTGAGCTCTCTTCCTCTCCTCCCCCTCCTCCCTCTCCTCCCTCTCCTTCCTCTGCTCTTGCCTCCCGAGTGGCCGGCGTACCGTCCGATCAACCGCCATCACCCCTGCGCCTTCCCCTGTTTTGGAGATTCACTTTCCCTCGGTTTTGAGCGCCGCCACCGCCGCTTGACTGCCGGATTGAGCAATCGCGGCTGAGATCTTCCTCCCGCCGCCTCCATCAACCGTCGGTAAGCTCTTTTTTGCCCTTTATTCCATGCCAAATAGCATGCTTTCCTTCTTTTGTTTTGGTCCCAAACCGAGATCACTCGGTTTTCCTTCGACGCCGGTCGCCGCAGCAGCCGCCAGCCGCAATGGTGGCTGGCTGGCCATCGACCGGACGACGGCCTCCACCACTAGACCGGCCATCCTGCTGCCCCCTCCCTCTTTTGCTCTCATCTCCCCTATCCATGGGGAGTTCGGTGAGGAAGAAGGCCTATGTGGGCCGAACTGGGCCAAGCTTGGGTCTGATTCATTGTGGGCCTAGTTGAAACTCGAACCCAAAATCTGAAATTCGAACTCGGAACCTGAACCCGGAATCCGAAATCCGGAATTCAAAACCTGAAACCCAAAACCCAGAACCCGTTTAGTCAATAAATGAAATTTTGCAGTTATGCCCTTGACGATATATTATTTTACAAAAGAGTCTTCTGCAATTTATATTTGGTCCCTATAAGAAAGATTTATTACATAAAAGTCCTCAAATATATTTGTTTGGTCCATTTACTCAAGTTTTATTACGGAATAGTACTCTATAATTAGATATTGGTCCCTGCAAGAAATTTTTATTGCATAAATGAACCAATTAAAGGCCAACTTTGGAGGCCCTATTGGGCCGGGTCTATGCGGGCCCATTGGGCCATCTCAGATGTGGGCCCTATTGGGCCGCCTATTATGTGCTAACTCCGAGCTCTGTTGGGCCGTGTCCAATAGTATTTTTTTTAGTTTTTGCTTAGCTCTAAAATTAATAAAGAAATTAATTAAATTTAAACAGGTGAATCTGATCCGCCTACCTGAAGTAGGAGTTAAGCGAGAAGAGGTAAGTAACTTAATACTTCAAAGTGTATTTTCTAAAGTGTTTTACAAAATAATTATTAGTGGATTAAATTTTGAAATATATTTTGTATTTAGTAAAATGGGTCAGGCATGTTAAATTTTATTTGAAAATTATGTTATATATTCTGAAATCCGTAAACTATGGCTGGGCAATTTATGAAATCTGTTTTTATATATATACATTCTCAGCATGGCTATGATCTGTTCTGTTCTGTTTTGGCTCCGTCAATGGGGATTATATGTTGGACTTGTCAATTTGTAATCTGTGAGAAACCGATTTCGACACCACGCCACCGGTGATTAGAATAGTAAATTTGGACATCGGCTGCTATCGGTGGGTAAATATAGTAGATTTGGCACTTTTGTGCAACACCAGCTGCCATCGATGGATAAAAATAGTGGATTTGGTACTTTGTGCAACCCATGCCACTAAATTACGTAGTCGTGGGCAATTATGTTGAGATTCTAGTATTAGAGTTTTTGTAAAAATCATAATAAGTTTTGAAAAGAGAAAAATGATGTTATTTGTTATTTACTCCAAGTCATTATTGTGTATTTTGATCTGATATATTTTGACTCCCACTCTGGGGTATTTTGTTGCTTACTGGGCCAGTGTAGCTCATTATCCTATTGTCTTTATTTTTTTCAGATCTAGAGGCTTGATCGTACAGGATTGGGGTGCGTTAGATTTTTCGATGATTTCTTCAGTTATTGACATTTTAGTTAGATTAGCTTGGACATTTGAATTATATTGGCATATGCTATTTTGATATTTTGTAAGACTGCTTCTGAATAATTTAAATATTTATGTCAATTTTAAGTATTTGTATTCGTTTCGATATGATCAGCTGCCTTGCCCACCTGTGCGGCCCGCCATGCAGGCGTGCGGCATCTGCCATGCTCTGGGCTCGGGGCTTGACACCATGGCACCAAAGGTAGGTAAGGAATGACCATTGACTAATGGAACCTTTGCCAACTGATGAACGAACACCTTATCCCTCTGATGAGCCTAGCCTATCTCATCAAAAAGCCACTTGATTTAAACCCTCCACCCTCTCTGGATGATCCTTTATAGAGTATCGCCCTCTCCTCACGCTTCTTTCTCCTCTTTAGAACCTAGTCTCTTTCGAGGCTTGCCATAGGCCAATCATGGCCATAATCGTAAAGACTAGGAGAGTGAGAGAGGATGAACTATCCATATTTGGTTGGAAAATTTATTTTGGCTAGATACATTATATATCTTGAAATCTTTATTGATAAATATGATACATTTTAAATATTCATTGGCATATTTTTATTTATAAGAAATCATATAGACTAAAAACTTATATTATACTTAATTCAACTAGAGGTTTTAATAACTTACTGAGCTTGTGAAGCCCATTCCCTCACTTCTATTTTTTTCAGATGCAAAAGAATGGACATAGCTTGAGATCAAGTAAAAAGGAGCTTAGGATCTGGAAAACATTTGATTATTTATTCTTAGTATAAACTGATTGGACATATTCTTATTATTAGTCATTATAGACTATTTCTTTTGAATAATTGTAATAGATTAATTGTTTCTGCCATGGCCTAGCTTAAAATGATATGAATATGAATGAATGAAAAGGTAGATCTTGAATGTCCAGTGCGATTAAACCCTATAGATATGCAGCCTTCTGTTATGTGCTTGGCTCAAGCCATCTCTGGTCGGGGCGTGACAACCAGGATAAATGTTGATCTTGAAATAAACTCGAACAATGCAAACATTTATCTACTGCCCTATTCTTAAAGAGTTTGGTGGATCATGAACTAGGATTATACCGAATGACGTAATTCAATCATTATCCAAAACAAGTCGGCAAACTTGCAGTCATTGTTACCTACTCATAGATACGCCTTGTGAATCATAATGCTTCAACAATAATCATTTATCTTGCCACCATGCACTTGAAGACTCAACATCAACTTTGTCTTGCCACCACCAACCACATCCATACCTGACTCTCCTCTTAGAATTCATTCCTCATTATGGAAACCATACCTAACTCATGAAACAAGATTTCAACAATAATTTCAGGTGGAATCTGGATTCTTCCTTTCATTAATTAACCATGTCAAGCCTAATTCTCTCCAATCCACACCAACCCTGCACCTTATGACCTAACCCATGGATCCAAAAGTGGACACAAATACCTGACCCAAGAAAACAACAGTAAGCTACAGAGTCGGTCTCAGGAGTCGGTCAAACGCGACATGGGACCCTGCCAAAAGTTCCGAGCTTTCCGTATCCGGCTGTTGCGCCAACGCGCTTAATCGGAGCGCTGAGCCTCTCCGGGGCTCCCCCAACCGACGGCTATTTCGCGTCCACGCGCTTTTGAACCATTCACAGCAAAAGAAAGCCACCACGTCGTCGTTGCCTCCCTCCTCGGACTCAAAACGTTGATCCAAAGAAGGGGGAGATCGAGAGGCGGAGAAGACGAAGGGGAGGCGAAAGCCCCCGGATTTGGAAGAGAGAGATGATGATGACGAAGAGCTCGATGGCGGCGATGGAGGGGCCCGTGCTGGACGACATCCTCCGGCGGCTCATCGACGGCGGCAGGGGCGGCGGCAGGGGCGGCGGCAGGGGCGGCGGAGGGAAGCAGGTCCAGCTCTCGGAGTCCGAGATCCGGCAACTATGCGTCGAAGCCAAGCGGGTCTTCCTCTCCCAGCCCAACCTCCTCAATCTCCACGCCCCTATCAAGATCTGCGGTCTGTTTTATTCCCCTTTATCTTGAATTTTTCTTTTTTCTTGTTGCAGTTCTTGCCATTGATGGTGCTCGTGATCGAGCATGAGGTGGTTTTGTGGAAGAATTACGGCATGAGATCGCGAATTAATTAGGTTGCTGGGATTTTACTGGGTGGTTGGTTTTGAGTCTGTGCGAAAAGAATTTCTTTTGGTCGAGGAAATTTTCGGGGAGTTAGTTAGATTTTTTAGAATTAGAAAATTGAAGGGATCATGATTTTGAGGGGTGAAATTGGGGTGGTTTGAAGAATCTATTGTTGGATTATTAGAATAACGTCTAGATTCTTTCTCTTAATTGTGAAAATCATTGTTTGTTGAACCGGGCGGTACGGAGCGTACCAGTATTCAGCACGGAGGGCGTGGAAAAGGCTCATACCGTACGCAAAAACAACTAAAGAAATAAGAAAAAGGAAAATACCCTCCTATATCAACTTCTAGGATGAAGCCAAATTGCTTATTGGACCAAGTTTCGGTTTTCCTTCTGATGGGGTACTTGGGATTAGCTTGATCGTCCTATTAATAATGAGAGCACCTGATAGTTGACTAGATTAAAGGGGAACATATTGGTATGACAGTAGGAACTCAAAGATGCAAACAGATAGAAATAACCAGAAAAACAAATGGAAACATAGCCTTCTAGCGAGGTTTGTAAATGAAAATGAACAACAAAGATCTGAATGTCAACATGTTTCTATCTGCACCCTCAGTAACCATGGCCATATGAACAAACCCTATCTGCCGATATTTTCGGTCAGCTTAAGTTTCCATGTCGAATACATTCATATGTAGGGATGCATTCTCTATTAATTTTGGTTGTTCATGTTCTTCTTAGCATATTCATTCTGTCCCACCTTCTCTTCCTCATGATAATCCAAATCTACTGTTGTCTGAAATTTTTCCTCAAGTTTCATAATGCTGCAACTGTTCAATGCCTAGAGGCACCTTGCCACTTAGTCCACCCTTCTGTGATTCTAGTGAACGTACTTTGGCTTCTTTCTCTGTCCATCCCCAATACAACGGCCATCAAATTTGACTATGCCCTTATTTTATCACTGTTGCATGCCATGTACTTCATGAACATCTTGTGCTCTCTAGCATATTTTTGATATTTTATTCAATTTTACTCTCATTTTATTAATAAGAGCTATATCACTTCTAGTGAAATAAATAGTAGCATCTCTCCTGCTTATTGGCTTTGTACAGTATAATGATCATATCTTTGGACTACCTGCTGGTGAGATCTCACAAGTCACTGCAATTAGGATCACCGAAACTATACCTAAAGCTTATTTTACCCCATACCTGCTGGAAAGAGGATTATTGTACCATCTAAGTATCTTGTCTCACCTTTAACACCAATCTAATTGGCTCATTTTGTTTTTACTACATGAATTCTTCAAGTCAATGTAAGTCATGTGTGGATTCAGTCTTTCCTTTCAAAATATATGCCAGTTCAATTAACCTTCACAGTTAACCTACTCAGCATAATGTTGAATTAAATATTTAGGCATGTTGTTTTTTTTCTTAATCTCTATTCCAGTACCCATGCACCATGTGCATACTTATCTAACATATTTTTTATGCTTTAAATTCAATGGTAATTGGTTAATTTAAGTTTTCGCCTTTATTTTTTTTTATAGTTAGTACCACTACCCTTCTTCAAACATTGGATTTTCCTTAATTTGTTTATGTTATTGAATAAGATAGTTCTCCTTTGTTTTTTTTTTTCATGAACTCGTATTCACTTGACCTTGATAGCTTTTTTTTTCCGCAACTTAGGCGAAGTTATCTATAGTCTTTCCTTCATTTATCATAGTTAAGGTTTGTTACACAACGATCCTCCTTAGTTGCTCTCTTCTAAATTAAATCCTCGATTTGACTCATTTGATACACTCTGGAGTTGACCCTTTCATATTCTTTTTGTTTCACGTTTCTCCAAATTTGAACACTCTTAATGCACAACTTGATCTATCTCTTTATCTTTTCTTTCTTAGATCTTGATTTCAAAAAATTTTCTCCTCACCTTCTTTTGGGCCAACTTAGTCATATGGTCCCTATGAAATGCATCCTTAACCTCATTCTTCCTGTTTTTGAATACCACATCTTAGCTTTCTTGTTTACTTTGATCTTTTCAATATTATTTTTTCTTGTCATTTCTATTGAAGTGGATGCTCTTTTCCTTTATTACCTTCTGGATCTTAACGTATCCCACCAAAGTTTGTCCTATGTATATATTCCTTAAATTTTTTTGTACTTTGTGTTTAAACTCAAGAATCTGCCAAATTTATAACTTGCTTGCAGCATTCCATTAGGGTTTCCATCTTTTTATTTCAAGTTTTTAACTTGAAAGCTGAAATTGATAGTATATTCTTTAACATTTCCCAAGAGTGGATTTGGTCTTACTTGGATTATGAAGGGTTAAAGTTATTCTCACTGCTCTTTGTTTTAACTCTAACAACCTATAGCAGTTTACTGGTTGGAGATGGTGTCACCAAGGTAGTTTCCATAAGAGTTGGGCTTGCTGTTGTCACAAACAACTACCTTTTGGGAATCCACCTGAGGCAGTTGAACTAGCCTAGTGCCTTCACTATTCTAAATGAAGCCCTGGAGAGTGGCTGTAGCTTTGTAAAAACACTTTCGTGAGTGTTTGAATGCTTATTTTAAGCATTTGCATAACACATTAAGCAAATTCTCTCTCAAGGAGTGCTTTTCTCATTAACAAATCATCCATATAAGTTAAAGATTTTATACATTGAAATGACAGATGCAAATGGGACTGCTTGTCAGCCAAATTCTATATTTTTAAGGCTGGGTTGTCATGTCGGTGTCTCAGTCCTATTGAAAAGTTTAATATGCTTAGCCCAAACCCAGCTCATTTGTATACCTAACTAGAACTAATCTTAGTTACTGCATAGGTAATTGAGTAGGATATGCATAATTTTCAAAACTAGCGATTGCTCAGAGCATATGCATAATTCCAAAGCTACGGATGCTCAGAATCCCTGAACAACAATTTTGGTTGGGTTCCTGCCAATGATGGCCATCCAAGTTTCAGATCATCCACATAGAAGCCTAACCATCTCTCCTGTTGCAAACTAAATATTTTATGACCATATCTCTTCATTTCACCTCTTCTTACATCTCATGCTTCTGAATCATCATAATGCCATATCGGTTATTTCTTGGTTGAAATAGGCCTGACAGGACAGACACACAGTATAAAGGCATGACAAGCAAAGGTGCCTCAACAACTTATTGTCAAGTTTGGTAGCGATTGTATATTGGGGTCCTAAGTATTAATTCCCATTTCCAGTTTGGATGAGTGAAATGAGCTTCTTTTTGGGAGTTTTGACAGTTCTAGCTCCAGCTTCAAGTTCTTTGGCCAAGAAATAGTAAAAGTATAAAATAATTTTAAAAATTTAAAATAGAGAATGATTACCATCTTTTACATTAAAAAAGAGAAAAAACATAAATCATCAAGAAACAAGGTAGACATCGCACTGGGTATATTGTTTGGTGGTTTTTTTCTGAAATAACACATGCATGTGTGTTTGTATGTATGTATGTATTATGTTGCAAGCTTGTATGCATGTTTATAATTTTTTATAAAAAAAATTGACGTTCATGTTTACCATCACTTTTGATTATAACGCATCATATAGTAGTTTGATGACAATTTGAACGAAAAAGAAAATGGTTTTCTATAAGCTTTAAGATTGCTAGGACCATGTTAGAAGTTTTCTCTAAATTTCTTTGGACTCCAATGTCAAATGCTTCCAAATATTCACATCACTTGCATACTTTAAGCTTAATCTTGGGAACATATTTCTTGGACTTGGAATTAATTAGGAAATGACAAAAAAATTGGATGAATTGCCATATACACAACAAATTTGGCTCATACGCAAGTTTCAGCCAAAACTGTGAACCTGAGTCTGGATTCATATTAGTTTTGGTTAAAATGGATAAATTTTGGTTTCAGAGTAGCATTGAAACTTCAGACCCTGGCATATACACATCCAGGCCCGCTATCACAGTACTAGTCCTAGTCCACTGGTCAATTCTAAAATAGGCTAGATAATGTCACAACAGTTCATTTGAGCAATCAATTTCACTATCAAGAGGCACATTATGTAGTTTTTGAGAGATGGTATTGAGCCAAAATTCTGAAAGAGTTTCAGTTAACTATTAAATCAGTAAACTTTTTGAACTAAAAATTATATCAGTCATCATCCTATTATCCTATAACAGTGGCATTGTTGTCAGTTAAAAATAGTTCTTGTTCTTATTCTTATTTTTTATCATTTAAGTTTGATTTGCTGACCTACAGTAGTCACTGGCCATATTCCTGCAACAAGGTTGAGTTGTCACACGAGTCCAATAGTATCATCATTATTGATATAATTTACTTGCATCATAGGAATCAGAATTAAAATGATTCAGCCAAGCCACAGTATCCAATATAATCTCTAAATATTGATGTGATTATAGCTTAGTTAGAAAGCTTAATCTTCCATTATTCTCGAATCTTATATGGTCATCAGCCTTTATTAATTGGGATTCCAACTTATTGTGTCTCCTGAAATTTAGAAGTAATATATGTTAATATTTGTGCCTTGTTGTCCTGGGAGTTGTCTCCATTTGAGGAAAATGTAAGGCAGATTGTAGGGGAAATTGTTGAGGTCTTGCTGAAATCATAACTGAAAAGCTGGAAATTTTGAAATCCTTGATCATTGTATGACCATTTTTAAAAGTTATCAGATTACATAAGTCTTTAATGAGCTGATTGGTAGCCAACAGAGTGTGAACTACAAGTTCATAAATCTTGCTAATTGAACCTGCCTGGATACACTTCAACATACAGCATGCTATCATTCTGGTTCTCATACCTGTAAAGTGTGTAGATTTGATTATAAGTTTTGTCTAGGGTGTCTGTCTGACAATTTTTCCTGTTGGTTATTGGTAATTCTCTGTTGCATGGGACTGAATATACATGAATGTTGTGACTGTTTGATTCAAACTAGAATTCAAGATTTAGGTTTTGCTTTAGTTAAAAAATGTGCATATTAATTTATTGAACTCATACATATTTGAAAGTCCTGTCTCTTTCTAACATGACTGTCATGTCACAGGGGATATACATGGACAATATCATGATCTCATAAGGATATTTGAATGTGGTGGCTATCCTCCTGCTTCAAATTATCTATTTCTTGGGGATTATGTCGATAGGGGTAAACAGAGCTTGGAGACAATATGTTTGCTTCTAGCGTATAAAATAAAGTACCCTGACAACATCTTTCTTTTGAGGGGGAATCATGAAGATGCAAAAATCAATAGAGTCTACGGTTTTTATGATGAATGTAAGCGGAGGTTCAACGTCCGGCTTTGGAAGATCTTTTGCGATTGCTTCAATTGTTTACCTATTGCAGCACTCATCGATGAGAAAATCTTGTGCATGCATGGAGGCCTTTCACCAGAGTTAACCAGTTTGGACCAAATAAGACATATTGAGAGGCCCGTTGAGATTCCAGATTATGGTCTTCTTTGTGATTTGCTTTGGTCTGATCCAGATCCTGAGGTTCAAGGGTGGGGAATGAGTGACAGAGGGGTTTCATGTACTTTCGGTGCTGATAAACTTGTTGAGTTTTTGGAGAAGAATGATCTCGATCTTTTATGCCGAGCTCATCAGGTCAGTTAAATATAAAATCATTTTTCTCATTCTTTTTTTTTTTTTTTTTGAAAATGAGCTATCAAACATCTCCGATACTTGGAAACTTTCAGGTAGTAGAGGATGGGTACGAGTTTTTTGCGCAACGGAGATTAGTCACAATATTTTCAGCTCCGAATTATTGCGGTGAATTTGATAATGCTGGTGCTTTGTTGAGCATAGATGAGTCCCTTTTGTGTTCATTTGAGATATTGAAACCCATTGAAAATAGAGCTGGACCAGGTGGCTCCACATTAAGACCAATACCAAAGAAGGTAATGCTTTCCCATTGTTGTGGTGTCTTTGTGCCAATGACTTGGTCATGTTATCATGCAATCAACCTTGTTGGTTAATAATGCCATTTATCGTAAACTTGTTTTACTCGAACCCTATTGTAGACACTAATTGGTCATTCTGTTCTCTGTTAAGCAGTTGCCAAAATGTGGGAATATTTGATGCCTCTACAGTTATGACCGATCAGCTCAGCTAAAAGAGGAGATTTAAAGGGCTTTGATTTTCTATGTCCATTTCTGCTATTTAGTCTGCTAGGAGTTGCAAGCATTTAACACCTGTGAAACCATTAGGCAGTCAAAGCTTGTCTATTAATTTCCAGGAAAAATCTGTAAATTAATTCTGAACACTTTCTTTCTGTACAGCAATAAAGTATTATTTAGTGTAATTTTAATCACCTCTTTACCGCTATCTACTTAGTGGCTTTATGGTATGTTGAAGTTGGATATGCTTTCAAAGCTCAAACTTCTCTCTGACGTCCTTCTATTAGAGGTGGGACCAATGCTCGTCTTAGTTAATGAAGCCATTCGGTGCAGCTATGGCATGTTCTAAGAACGGCACATAGCAGCAATTGAGTTGGTCATCTTTCTTCCACTCTTGGTAATACTAAATTGCTACAGCATCGAGCCACGATTTGAAAGCTGGATCACTCTGAAGCAACAAAGTGCAGTTCGGCTGGAAGGTTGTCTATGGTGTGCTATCTTTCGCTTTTCTCACTCATCGAATTAGTAACACAATGTAAGTTTTAATATATCGATTGTTACTATGGGTGGATTCAATTGCTCATATTTCATACTGCATTTCGCAGAGATCATTGGTTCAATGTTTTAATGCTTGGTGACTGCATCATGTGAGAAATAGGGTCATTTGCCAAGGAGCTTCAAGGTCCATGCTCAGCTACTAAGCAACATGGACTTAAGATATCTATCAGACCAGACTACTTGGAACTGATATCTAATTTCCCTCTCTTCCTCAAATTGAGGGATTAATTCAACTCTCATTGAAGGCATAAAATTGTGGTTACTTTTAACCTCCTCTGTGGAGGCCAGGATGCTGACAAGCTGATGGAAATAAAGGTTCCAGATCTCCTTTGGGATAACTTGCTGTCCCACAAATTTCAGAATATATAAGCCTCTATTTTTCTCTCTCTTTTATGGTTTCTGGATTGCTGGGTGCTTTTCTTTGACTAATTTATTCTATCATGCTGACAGAGGCTGTTGGCTGTTGGTTTATTTCCTACTTTCAAAAGCTTATTGGAACATAATTAATTATGAGAGCCAAACTGCGGTTGGAAAGTTAAGATGCATTGTCTTCAATGCCCTTAAAACCCTTCCTGGTAATTATCCCGTGCTGTCGTCCCTGCCTTCTCATGAGATAGAAGAATTGTTGGCCAAAATCAAGATGAGATAAAGATCTGAATCCAATCTTAACACCAGCCTTCAAAGGCTGCATCTGAGGTGAGCTTCAATCTTCATGAGTCTGTATTATTTTCTTTTTTCTAATTTTGTTAGTTGTACTCACACTCAACACGTGTGAGTTGCCGTTGAATTAAAAAAAAAAAAAACTTCATCAAGGATCACCAACAAGGGGATTGTTCGCCGGCCAGCTCATATTTTGATATTTAGCTCAAAATTTAACTCAAGTTTAGCTTTCTCAAAATTATATTAAGTTTATTATTACCAAAAATTATAATTTATAAAAATAATATATATATATATATATGAATTGTAAGATCAAGATATAACTACAAATTTATAAAAATAATAAGTCTGAAAGATCCCAATTTTCTGGATGGGAGAACAACTTAAGGCCCTATTTGGAGAAGCTTTTGGAGGGCCAAAAAGCATTTTCTAGCGCTCCAAAAGTATTTTTAGGCCAAAAATGATGTTTAGTAAAATTTTGAAAAAGTTGTTTCAGCTTTTTCGGAAAGCTGAAAATAGTTTTTTGGCAGAAGCTTCATTTTGGAGCTTTCCCAAAATGCTGTTTTCAGCTTTATCAGAAAGCTGTATTTTTGATGAAAATATCCCTATTTAAAAGTTCCTTTTTCCTTCCAAAATTCTCCATCCCACCGCTTCTTCCTCTCTCACCATCCCCCTCTCTCTCTCTCCTTCTCTATCTCCTTCTTCTCCTCAATGCCGTCGGCCCTCCTCCCTTTTTTTTGTTTTGGGAGGCAGCCCGTGGCTGCCCACGGTGGCAGCCTCCATGCCGGCCACCTATGGCCGCCTCCCCAGCCGCCGCTGCGGCATGTCGCCCCGGCCGCTGCGACCCACCACAACAAAAAAAGAGGAAGGGGCAGCCATGGCCGTCGCCTCCCCGGCAGGCGCTGCAACCCGCCGTCTCAGCCCCCTCCAGAGCGCCCCCTCCCCCACGGTCGCCGCGGCCCGCCGTCCTGGCCCCCTTCCGAGCCCCCCTCCCCCCGCGGTCGCTGGGGCCCACCGTCCTCAGTCCCCTCCCAGGCCTCCTTCTGCAGCCGCCGTAGCCCGTCGTCCCAGCCCCCCTCCTGCGGCCGCTGCAGCCTGGCCCCCTTCCGGCGTCGCCGGTCTCACGGGAGAAGAAGAAAGGAGAAGAAGGAAAGAGAGGAAGGAAGGAGAAGAAGAGAAGAAAAAAGAAAAGAAAAAAAAGAAGAAAAGGAAAGAAAAAGAAGAAAAAGAAAGAAAAAAAGAGAAGAAAAAAAAAGAAAAGGAAAGAAAAAGAAAAAAAGAAAAATAAATAAATAAATAAATATGTATATAAATGAATGAATGAATGAATAAATAAATAAATAAAATATATTTCAATGAAATAAATAAATAAAAAATTGTAATTATTTAACTAATTTTATCATCTAGCAAGAAAATTTGTTAGAGAGATAAATGGTCATAAAAAGAGTGAAAAATTAATTTACACTAATAATTACAATATTTTATACATTTATTATTGTATTATACTATAAATATAATATAATATAATATAATATTATGTTATGTTAAATAATTTAATATTATATTAAATTATTATCCTATAGTATACAATG
>JAOXJJ010000231.1:196691-208265 GCA_025769935.1 Phoenix roebelenii
CATGCTCAAAATATGTGCTGATGCATAATAAGAGAAGGCTGAAAGAGTGAATGATGAGGTTTTCTATTGATCCCAAAAATAAGGAAAAAATAAATGCAAAAAAAAAAGAACATAAAGGTGGTCATGTTCAAATATGTGCTGATGTATATGAAACTTACATTACGTGGTGTAATTGAGGTCTTAAACATATATATCTGAACTGTTTAAAGTAACATTTGCTGCTAGTAATTAAATAACAAGAGATCATGGCTATCTTCTTATATGATCACCTTTTCCTATCATGTTGGAGTCACAAATGATTTTGCCAAAGGCTGATAGAATTGGTTCAAAGGTAAATGTGATGTCTATCTATTTCAGGTCCTTTCCGTGGAGAAGCTTAGCAAAGTGGTGATCTCAAAATTTTGAGCATGTTATGTGATATGAAAATATGTTGTTTCTATGGTGATAGATCCTAGGCTTGCTGCTCGCATGCCCAACCCATGTACAAATTTATTAGCCAAAACAGATCTGTTGACAAATTTTATTCCACATATTATCGGCATTATAATCATAAGGATAGCACATTGTTTTAGAAGTAGTTGCCTGTATAGCACCATTCCAAGAGCCATACACACATATTTGTATTTTTAGGTAGGCAAGAATGTGCAAGTTGCAGTTACCAAACCTGGATGCCACTAGCAAAGGGGACAAAAGAAAGTGCTGTTTATCTACCTTGATAGTGGTATATAACACTTGTTAGGAAGTACAACATGAATAATGATATGATAGCACCAATTGAGCACCAAAAGTAATTTGTGTTAAGGAATATAGAGCCGTGCATCTGGATGACAGGCACCTTCAAGGGCAGAATTTCTATTGGGAGGAGAGGAGATTTGCTTTAATATTTGGAAACTCGCATGCTTTGTAGCTCCTATAATATACCAACAATTCTCTGATTTGATCCTTTTGTTGAAAAATTTAATATAACAGACCTGAATGATTGGTCTGTTTTTTGATACCTATGGTCGAACATCAATAATAATCCTTCCATGGTTCTCAATTCGAGCTGATCAAAATCCGGCCCGGGCCGGGCTCGGGCCGGGCTATACAGCAGAAATTAGGCCCGATGGTTATGCCCAGGCCCGGCCCGGCCTGACTGTCGGGCTTAATTTTTTGTCCTGGCCCGATCCGACTTTAAAAATCTGGTTCTAGGCCCGTCTAGCCCGGCCCGACCTGATAGGCCCGACTCGACAGGCTCAATTTTTTCTTTATTTGGAATTTGGAAATGGGCCAGAATGGCCCGACTAGGCTCGGCCCGATTTTTTTGGTCAGGCCGCTTTTCTTGCCTAGGCCCGACCCATGGGCTTTTTTTTAATGTCCAAGCCCGAAAAATTTCGGGGCAGGCTGGGCGGGCCAGAAGGCCCGTGATCAGCTCTATTCTCAATACTGATTTTGGTGCCCATAGGTACCATACTAGTAAAGTGCTACAGGATGGTTCGTGATACCGATATA
This sequence comes from Phoenix roebelenii, assembly GCA_025769935.1. Classification (NCBI taxonomy): domain Eukaryota; kingdom Viridiplantae; phylum Streptophyta; class Magnoliopsida; order Arecales; family Arecaceae; genus Phoenix; species Phoenix roebelenii. The sequence goes on from JAOXJJ010000231.1 coordinate 198,183, forward strand.
TACCGAGTATCAGTTCGCTACTAGTACTGTACAATATGCCTGATAAAGCAGTATGGGCCCTGCATTGTTGTCTGAAAGTGACTAGCGGTGCTGCATTTAGAGCCCATTTGGTTTGGTGTGAGTGGACTGAGAAGAAACCCACTTTCTTGGAGTGGCATCGGCTCTCCCTGGCTGAAGCCGCATCAGGTCATTTATCCCTAGTAAGGCATTTATCCCTAGTAAGGCATTGTGGGAATTCACTTTAGCTCCACTTGTGGCCAACCAAACACCTGAAGTGGGCTCCAGTAGGTTGAACGGAATTCGGATGCCCAGTTACAGGCAACCAAACAGCCTTTTTACCAGCATCTATAATATCAAAAGAATGTTAAGAGGAAATGGAACAATCCATAAAACTGTGCTTAAGACAAAAAGTCTAAAATCTAGGTTTTGTTGCATTTATGATAATTTGGGCTCATGACCATAACCATCAACACATACTTGTGTTGATGGTTATGGTCTAGCTTTTACGTATATTGTTGCCTTGGTGTGAGCTCTGATTTACTTTTTTTTTTGTTCCTTTTTTCATTTTAGAAAAAAATTCCTTATATACGTTTCTTACGAAAAAAAAATGCAGCTTTCTCAATTACCTTACCCTGGAGGGGCTAAGTCTATGGTTCCTGAAGCTCCAGCACTGCCAAACAACATTCTCTTTGTTCAGAATCTTCCCCATGAGACGACTCCCATGATGCTACAAATGCTTTTCTGCCAGTATCCTGGTTTTAAGGAGGTTAGAATGGTAGAAGCAAAGCCTGGAATTGCTTTTGTGGAGTATGGAGACGAGATGCAGGCTACACTTGCCGTGCAAGGGCTTCAGGGTTTCAAGATTACACAACAGAGTCCTATGCTTATATCATATGCAAAGAAGTAGGTTGTGTGAATTTCTGGTATGTTTCTTTAGGGCTTTCTATTGCTGCAGTTTTAACATGGGCACTTCTTCCCTTCAGCCAGGGAAGCTTTCGATATTCCATTCTGATCGAACTTCTTAATGTATCATCTCTAGGGGAATTACACTTTGCTGTAGTTTTGCGTCTCTCAGCACTAATGAATTCTCTCCATACATTGCTTTGTCATTCATAGATCTTATTCCAGGGCCTAGTGTGTTGGCTTCTCTTCTGAATGGTGTTGGCCATTTATGCTATGAGTTGGCCCCTCTAAAAGGTTGGGATAAAGCATGCACTTGTGGTTCATTGTCATTCTCAGAAACAACCCTGATGCTTTGTATCTTCAATTTTTTGTCTAGAAGTATTCTCACATTCAAAATGCAAATGAGGAATTGCATGTGTAAGTCTCTCTAGGCCCGATAGCACCTGTTCTTTTCTCTTATTCTTCCAAATTTCAGAAAAGGTACCATCGCTGGCATTTGCTCCTGTAAAGAAACAGAAGGTTCACTTCATACATATGATCCAGTATTAGTATCACAGGCAAGAAATCATCAGGCATGTCAGTTTCTGACACTGGGATCATTTGATCAGTATGGAGTTGTGCTCCAGGTGCTATTTGTTGTTTGAAGCTTTTAATAGGCCGCATAGCCATTATAAAAATTCTGATAATGTTTTCCACCTTCAGCTCTAATATTCTTCATTGATGGCAACTGCCGGCATCAATCATCTCGCCATTGAATTCTTGCACCGGTAGGTCCGTCACGATACATTTACATGACTGTTAATCTATTCTCAGGATGAGCAGCTCTTTTGGGAAGTGTTGCATCTTATACATTATTGTAACTGGAAGCTCTTTTGAGAACAAAGCATCTGTTGTAAAAACTGCCGAACAAGGACATCTCTATTGTCTGCTTAACCAGTGTTCTTAATCAACTTTATTTCGTCTTTCTATTTTCTATGCTGATAAGATCATAGGTTAACATTTGGCATTCTAATAGCATTGACCCAATTGATGGCCATAGGTTAACATTTGACATTCTGAAAGCATTGACACAGTCGATGGGAGTATGTTTTTCTTCTCACAGTTTGGTGATAAAAGAATGAAACTTCCTCCCTATCGATATATTTCCAATTTATTCAAACTTTACAGGTGTGAGGAAATGTATAGGCGAAATATGTTTGCATGAGCTTGGGCTTTTTTGTTTTTTTGTTGCTGCTAAGATGGGTAATTCGTATAACACATATACGGATATATCCAATAAAGTCAGAAAACAGAATATCACAGAGCTTCCGAGGCAGCTTCCTATCCTCCGCCCATACGGTGCTACCAGTATGGTTAGCCACGTAGGTAGCCATCCAGTCTGCAGCTCTATTGGCTTTTCTAAACACGTGCTTGGCCTGGACAATCCCTCCATCTCTCATCATTAACCAGATATCTTGAAGCAATGAATGGTCGTTGGTAGCGATCCTCAGTCTTCCTTGGATCCAGCTAATGACCGTAGCTGAATTAACTAGTAGCACACGCCGAGCATGTCGAAGGTCTACCCAGGCAGCCTTTACCTCCGCACGAAAATCGTACAGTCAAATAACAGACAGTCACTTCCTGCCACAACTCTAGAGTTTGGGTCCCTAATGATGAAATCTCCACTCCACCAGTTGTGCCTTCATTTAGTACCGACCCATCGAAGTTGACCTTGAAGAAGCTAGGGGTACTGCAAAGGTAGAATAGGACCCCCAAATATCTCAAGCTGTCAGAGGCCTTTTTAAAAAAGAAGCTTGACTAATCTCTGCCACCTGCCCCCAGGCGCTCTTCACTGCGAGCCTTGGCGACATACTATGCTCACTGAAAGTTCGAGCATTCATTGACAGCCATATTTGGTATGCTGTGCAAATCGCTCTAACCATCTCCTGGCGTGTCAATGGGTTGCCCGACCACCGATGGATGGTCCCTAAGAATAGATCCTCCTGAGACCAATCCTTCCGTAGCAGCCCTGCCAACCGCCAAATCACCCTCACCCATGTACACTGAAACAGCGCATGGTCCACTGTCTCATCGACCCCGCACACCCCGTACTCTGAGAAAATTCTCAAGCCTCGTACACTAAATACTGCTCTCATCGAAAGTCGATTCCACACCACCTTTCATAAGAATAGTGCGACCATCAGATGGAGACCCAGGCACATGTAGTCTACTGATGATTAACATTATGTTAAATGGCTACTCCTTTAGCCTACGATCGTCGTTACAAGAATTACTTCACCAAATGAGGTTGATGCCGGACTTGGCAGCCTGCCACAACTCAAAATCTGTCCATTCCTTACGTTTAACTTTCAAACTGGCGCTGATGTAGGGAATGATTATAATGAGACTTCCATTGATTATATGCTTAATTAAATGCCTATTTTATTGGTTAACATATCCACTAATTTGCAGATGAGATCGACAACATTTTTTTGACATGAAAAGACCCAACGATCCTGTATCAACTTCCATATCACCACACCTTCGGAAGAAAGCTAAATGACGAGGTTCCCTCAAACATGGGAGACATCCTAGGGAATCAGAATATCAGACCTTATCAGGCCAACAAGGTCCAGTTCTGTTTCGCACTGTAAAGAGGGGAAAGAGAGCATCCTACATTAGATTAACTGACATTGTAACCATCCTTTTCCTTCTCACCCATTCTGGAGATATTGCAGGGAAGAATTAAATTTTCTTAATGGTACACGATAAGTGGATCAGTGGAAGTGTTCAGTTAGTGTATGATCAGAAAGTCGTAGATGAAGAGTAACATGATAATAAAAAACAATCAATGCTTAGTCATTTGGGAAAGGCAGAATGCAGACACAAGTAACCTGGTGTAATGCAGTATGACTGTAGCATTAAAACATACAACGAGGGCTGCTATTATATGAACTGAATAGGAGGATAATGCTATCATACAGAGATGCGATTTAGTACAACGGGAGATAGCAAACACAGGAACAACCTAAAAAATAGCACCCACCAAATAAGGAGGGCTGCAAATTAAATACAGATAGTGTCCTCATGAGTCACAGGAAGATGCTGGTTTTGGCTATGTTATGATTACAGAAAGGAAAGAGGAGGTGGGCGGTGATGTAAGCTGTATTAAGTTAAGCTATCGAGATTTTTTTTTTTTTGGAACTTGTGATAAAAACAAATATCAGATACAACAGTTGACATTGGATTAAATCTCATTCCTTTTTCAAGTCAGACAAATACAATTGCTACCATCAACGAGGTCATACATAAAATTGGTAAATTATACAAGGGCACTTATCCAAAGAGGTGAATAGAGAGTAGCAGTTGGATAATGAAACAATTAAATGAGAAAATCCTAGGAGTCCAAAATTGTAACAAAAATACTTCACGCAATCTAAAATGAAAGGTAAGTGATGTACCACACCATGTGAACTCAAAACCTGTTAAAGAAAGACATCTTTGCCAACTTTGGATCAAGTATTAGATTATACAGGCATTCTTATCATACAAGAGGAATAAAAAGACTACAGAAGATAATTATTTTTTGTCAGCAAGCAATCAAACCACCTCAGTGGCCGAAGAAACACCAGCTTGCACAATGTCTACAGTACTGAAATTCTAATCAAGGTCGATTAGGACCTTCATGTTGTGGGTGAAAAAAGAAGGAAATGCACCAAATGCTTGCCAAGCAGTGAGCAATATGCAGCAGAAAGTTTGCAAAAGAAAAAGGAAAAATAAACTCAGTTACAAAATATCTAGCCATAGTACATCATACCGGCCCAAACCGAATAGTACAGTACCATACAGCAAAAACCATATATAGTATTGTACTAATACTGTGCTAGTGTGGCACCTATCACACCTTGAACCCAGAGCATAACAGAAGCCGTATATCTATATAGCGGACCATACAAGCATGTAAAGTTATAGATTATATCAAAACAAAAATAATTTTTAAAAATTTATTTAATCAAGAATTTATCCAAATGATTTACAATAGTTCCATAGTGACATAAGTCAACATTTGCTAACTATTAACATAAATCAAATAAAATACTCTAACTAGTCTGACTAAAACTCCAATAACTAAAAGTATCTTCAAAAGAACTAGCGCACTTCCCAAGTCTCGAGCAATCATGCAAACGGATCTGAAAAATAGAAAAAACATAATAATAAGCTACACTAGCCCGATAAGCAATATAATACCCCAAAGTTGGGCCAAAGCATACCAAATAATAAGTTAAAGAGCAAAATATTGGCTAAAAAATAAATCATTTTTTGAATAATGTATATTTCTTTTTGAAGTATACTATTCTTTTCAGAAAGAAATGCCAAAAACCCAACAATAGGCTATGGCCACGTAACTCAGTGGCATGGGTCAAAATGCACAAAGTGCCAAATGATACTATTATTAACCATCGGTGGTACGATATCCGATACTACTATTTTAATCACCGGTGGTGCAATGTCGAAACCGATTTCTCACAGATTATAAGTCGACAAGGGCAAAGAATAATCTCCATTGGTGGGGCTAGATCATAGTCGTGCTAAGAATGCATCATATAAAACAAATTTTTCATAATTGCCTAGTTATATTTTTCAGATTTCATAACATACCACAACATATTTTTAAAATAATTACTATCATAACATTAACATGCTTGACCTGTTTAACTAAATATAAAACAACATAATCAAATTTAATCAAATAATTATTATTTAATAAAAAAATTAGAAAATATACTATGAAGTATTAGGTTACTTACCTCTTCTCGCTTCGAAATTCCACTTCAGTTAGATGGGTCAGGTTCAGCTATTTTAATATCATTAAATACAATTAACTTTATGTTATCTTAGACGCCAAGCAAAATTAAAATATTATTGTAGATACGGCCTTATGCCCAAATCAGGATGGACGAAAAGCAATGTTAATCAGACGACAGTACCCGACTGCATGGGTCGGTCCGAATAAGATGAACTGGACTGATCAATATCAGACAAAATTTAAGTGACTCAATGAAGGCCAATGATGACAGAATTCCAAAGAGATATGACCGCCGAGGTAATGGGCCAGTTTACTGCTCGGGCATCAGGGTGGTTCAGGATTTCCACCCAAAGGCAACTTGGATCTGAACAAATGATGACAAAATCTTAAACCAAGATCTCTAAGCATACTTAGAGAGAGAAAGAGGGGCAAGAGAGAGACAAGAGAGACAATACAAAAACAAAGAGAAGAAAAGAAAAGGAAAGAGAGGAAGAAGAAAGAGGAATGAAGAGGTAAGGGCCACGGTCATGTGGCTGTGGTGGTCGACAGCTGGAAGACCGGCGACAGAGGCAACCGACGGCAGTGACAAGGTGGCCGATGACTTAAAGAAGAGGAAGCAAGGGCCGAACATAGATGATTTTGTTTCTTAGTGTACTCAGATCCCAGCCCGCTTGCCGACGGCTAGGGGTCAAGCTCCGACCATGGACGAACATGGGGAAGCAGCCGACGACTTTAGCGATGAATGCCGTCGACGAGCATTGCCGGAAAAAGAGAAAGAGGCAAAATAGGGGATCCTTATCCGGACGACTTTTGGCCAATTTTGCGGCCGGCGACCATTATGTTGGGTCATGGAAGGAAGAACAAGAAGCGGAGAAGAGGGTCGAAGCATTACCTTGGTCGGTCGGTGTCGTCGGCCCTAATTTCTACCTTGGCTCGGTCGACGTCGTCGGCCCTGATTTCCGGCGAGCATAGTGACTAGGAATCGACGACACATAAGAAGAAGAGAGAAAAAAAAGGCAACAGTGGTCGGCAATCGTCGGTGGTGCGTGAAGGAGAGTTGGGAGGACTTTAAATAGCAATGGAAGCTAGGCTTATCCTAGCCTCCAACGGAGTTCGTGGTAGAGGACTCTCTCCTCCGCCGCGATCTACAAGGGCACTGCCCTGTTTCTAACTAAAACAAGCCTTCAAGCCATTGTTTTGGCATCGGGCCAAGCCAATAGGCCAGCCCAGTAAGGCTGGGCCTCAGTACCGCTACGGGGTCCGGTACCGAGATAATGAACATTGCATCCAGCATACAAATAATATGAAGAATCTGCTAAATGACATGACAAAATAGGTACACATTAAAGAGCAGACTAATATGGCACCTCCCTATCTCTGTCTATTAAGGGGCTGCTGGTTGATCCTTGCTTCTAGCTTTCTCGCAGTGCGAAGAATAGCCGCTTGCTTTTGGCGATGGCTGTAGCTCTTCCTTTTGCTGCATAAGAACCAACATATATCAGTAGAAATATTTTCATAACTGCCCTATTCTAGAACAATGGACAATTTTAACTAAAAGCTCACAAACACCTTTTGAGTCCACGATGAGAAAAATTCATCATATGCCAAAGAAGATAGATATTTAATCTTATATTTGGTCAGCCACAGGATAACATTATTATAGCTATTTTGCATAGGTTTAGAAACTGAATGCCAGAAGGTTATCATTCTCATAGCCAATAACAACAATAAGAATGACGCTGACAATTAGGCAAACTTTTACACATGCACAATTGCAAACAAGTGTGTGTTTCTTATTGGTAAGCAGTCCAACTTTCCAGTTCAAAATATTCAAAATAATTTGTATGTTAATGCTGGAGACCAACCTTGTGGAGCTAGAGGGAACAAAATGCAAAAGCTCTGACACTTCATATAAATATCAATGATAAAAAAAATTGGGCCAGCAAGATTTATCACTTTGAATTGCATAGGTTTAAATATCTGACTAACCTTATGAATAGAAGTCCTGCAGTAAGCACCAATCCTCCAACTGCCCAAGAGACCATTTCACTAATTGGCATTTTCCCCACCCATTGCTGAAAATCTTCGAGTACCCTAGAGTTTTTGGTCTTTCCAGGGGAACTAGATTTCAGATTCCTCCAAGAATCAGCAATTGATTCTAAGCTTGCTTTCCCACCATAGCAAAAAGGCTCATCAACATCTTGCGAGCTAACCCTGGCTACTTGCACAGAGAAACCTGCAAGTTGGCAGAGCTCTGTACCATTAGAGGCCCATTCACTTGCTCTACCACAAACAATGTTGCTTAATCCACAAGGAGACAAAACCTGGCATAGTAGGAACAAAATCGAATAAGAATCTCGACTTCAAAAAATGGGGCTCCAGTTTAACATATTTTCAGTGTGTGTGTGTGTGTGTGTGTGTGTGTCCAACCTTGTGTTTGGAACACAACTTCCTATAATCAAGATTTCACTATCAATATTTAAGCCAACAATTAGCAACTGTCAGCATGAACTAATACTTAAAATAGTTTCTTTATATTTGCCAATATCATTAGACAAAGTTGAGCATAGATTTGGCAAGTGATGTTTGGTACATGTGAGCTTACAAGTCTGAGTGGAACAACTTAGTCGAACTGAAAAAACTAAAAAAGAGCAGAGACTAGCTACCTGAGTTTTTGCATCAATAGAGAAATAAGCATTTGAGCATGCCTCTAAAACCATATCACAGAAAGAGGCGCAAATCAAAGGTGGCCCAGGCTGAATGCCAACACGTGGATCACAAATAGAGCACTCCAACAATTCCCACAGATGCAAGCATTCTTGACTGCCTTCTCCAAATGAAGCTAGCCTTCTTACTGCTAGTAAAGCAGGGTAAGTCTGAGCCACATCACAACACGTACTTTGGCGGAAGACCCTGCAGAGTGCCAGATCTTTGGGTCCCCGGGATACTTTCCTAGGAGGCTTCCCTTCAGATGAAAATGCAGGGAAGCGGCCACCAGGAGAAATACACACTCCACTTGACTGACCTGCATTTTAAAGCATTTATTAATCATTTTATCTGCTATAACTAAAGTTGAACTAATAATCTTAACCAGCAAGAATTATCATGTTTGTATAAGTTCGACTTTATGAGTCAAATACTACCCATTTAAACTTTTCTAAGAGTGTTTATGGCCAGCACTCAAACCTCGTGCAAATCCTCCATGAAGTGGTGCTAAGATTTTCGACAAAGTCATCTTTGGGCAAGAGAACTTCCCATAAATCTAGAATAATAACTAGCAAGTCGGGAAAATTAATGGCCTTCTAGGTTTATGGAAAGTGCTTTGTTAGCCTGATGGGATATGGCTACTAATCCTAGGCCTTCTAGGCCAGCTGGTCTGTAAGACGGAAAGAGTGGGAAGAAAGAACCTCACAGAGTTTAAATGAGCAAGCACCAAGTGTTTGTATCAAGCAATATCTGTTGTGCTGGTACCGTGCCCCATATTGGTTGCCCGGCAGCACGGATCGGTATGGCCCCACATCGTGCTGTGCTGGCCCAGTACTGACACGATAAAGGCAGGGTAGAGGGAGAACGAGAGAAAAAAAGAGAGAGCAGGGGAGGGAGGGAGAGGGAGAGGATCCCTCCCCCGCTCTCTCTCTTTTCCTCTTTTTCCTTCTTCTCCCCCTCTGGCGACGGTGTCTCGGTTTTTTTGCCAGAACCGTCCCAATCCGCCACCGGTACAGCTCGGGACTCCTCGAACTGAGCAGTTCGGGATGGTTCCACCGACCATGGTATCAAGTAATATTTCATATTATAATGTATATCTACTTTGGTGGCTACCATTTCAGCTGAAGTGAATTAGGCAAATATATCTTAGAAACCATGATAAATCCATACAAAGTAATTGGTGTTTACGATATTCTCAAGGCATAATACTGCTTTTGGTTTTGTATACATTTATAGGTGGCAATCAATCAAGAAAATATTGGTGTGATCATCTTGGTACTGCTAAATATTCAGATGGTAATAAGCTAGGGTCCACCATAAATAGATAATCCACTTTTGGTTTTCTATACTTCTACAGGCGGCAATCAATCAGGAAGATAAGAAACAACAGATAATGTCTGGACTTATGGCTGATGTAAAATTGTTGGGTTAGTATGGCAAGTTTGGTCAACTCAGTAATTACATTCCCCACGGATATTTAAAAAAATCAGCAACTGATTAAAAGAGACACAAAGGAATGCTACCAAAAAAAAAAAAGCGAATTTCATGACTTTGAAGTATTTTATATTGTTTGGATTCCATGAGACACAGCCGGAGGGTGGCCTTTATTTTACCGGTGAGTCCCAATTTACGGGTGCCACACAGGATACGGACCACGGTCGACCATCTGATAGATTTCGTGAGGATAT
>JAOXJJ010000231.1:208365-245741 GCA_025769935.1 Phoenix roebelenii
CACTTAATTTAAGATCCAACAGAGACAACATTTAAAAAAAAAAATCGAAATATCTGGCGACCGGTCCGACCGGTACGGTACCGGTCCGGCCGGCCACCGGTACGCCGACCGGTACCGGTACGGCGGCCCTTGGTTTGGAAGCTTAAAATGTATGGCTTTCGTATTTTCAGGCCAAATTCCTGAGATGATTAAAAATTATTTTAACTACTAAAACCAACAAAAAAGTCAGAATCATGTTGCACATCAATTGAATGTGCCATATATTTTAATGATAATGTATCTTTCAAAATGTTGACAAGAATTTTAAAGCTTTTGTTTAATCTGTTCTTGGTGTGGTGAAGCCACTACAAGAGCCCATAGGCTAAAGGAATATTACATATTGGCCATAGTAGGCCTAAAACCATTCTCATGTCAGAGTGTAATGAACTGCTTCCAAAGCACGCTGAACTAATGAAGATTGATGCCTACCTGCATCCTTAGACTAAATCGCACATACTTATGGTCTCTATAAACCAAATTGTCACACAAACCTTGTGCCCGGTTGTCAAAGCTTGCCAACCTGCACCCTACACACTGAAATTAACCAATTCAAATCACGTGGACCAAAGTGTAGTTTGAGCATCAAACCTCTTTGACAAGGGAGAGAGGTGCCAATAGCTAACTATAACAATCTAATATAAGACATAAAACCGTAACTATCTAAAGAGTAGAACATGCAAATATAACATTGCATACTGATACAAACTTGCTATGATGACTATTATATTTCGTATCACATATGAAGTACCAATATATATGTTACGGTTTACAAATTTGAAAATAAAACTACATAAGTCTATCTTATCTAATTTTTACAAGATTTGAGCTCAGATCATGCAAATCTAAGCTAAGATTTGTGAATCCATGCTCCAGAAAAGGGGCCTTGATCTATTCCTTCACCCCTTCTTCCCTCTTTCCCCTCAAAAAATCTCTTAAAATCCCCAACAAGTATCGTACTTCCAGAAAAAATTAACTTTCTACAGAACTCCTAATGCAAATATCTATATGATTAGTATGAAGATAGTTCTTAAAGACATGGGTTTATCATCTATACGTAATCACTCCTTTGTCAATGGAAAAATGTACAAAATAATTACTCAGACATGCTTATAAGAATTGATGAACATGAGCTCAAAATGATAGAAAACATCCAAATAATTCTCAAGATTGGCATTTATGGTCAATTTCAGTCAGTTTTTGATGAAATTGACTCAAAACCAATCAGTTTTAAGCTAACATGGTTGGAACTTTGTTCCACAAAACAGCTTCACCACAATTTTGGCTGAAATGTCTCGGCACAGATCAAACTTTAAGACTTGGCAATGTCACTTACCATTTGAACCATGTGGAAAAATTATTACCCCACTGACCACTGTATGTCTCAAGAAAGAATCATAAATGGGCTACCAATTATAAGCTCCTATAATTGCACAAGTTTTCCCCACCTCTTATGGCTTTGGTTAGTAGTTGTGAAATGACGTGTCAATAGAGCAATTTTTTTCATGTATCAACTATTTATGCTAACAAGCCGTCAAACAAAAAAAAGGAGATTGATATGAATAGTTGGAGTGTATTTTCTGAAGAGATGATGGGTTATGGTAGTGTTGGACTTGACCTATTAATTGGGCCATGTAAATATATGATTTTATCTGTTGGAATTCATAACCAAATGTGTCTCCACATCCAACCATTACGTAAGCCCCCTATGTAGTAGGGGCTAGGTAGGTTCACTTGAGGAGAATCTTTTCAATGATCATGCCCAAATCATGTCATGCATGGGTAGGCTCCATAAGATCATGTAGAATAGAATAAGTGATGTGGCATGATCCAATGTTCTATCCATTCTACTTAATTTTATTTATAGTGTAGAAATGCATTCATTTTCTCTGCATCGATCCCAATCTATGATACTATCGGAGTGAAATAAGAGATCTAGGGAAGAACAGCAGCTAAATTTTGCCAACCAATGAATAGTATTTTATGGCTATACAAACTGTTGAGGGTAATTCTAGATTTGGGCCACGACAAACTACTTTAAGGAATTTATTGAAACCATTGAATTCGGAATATGGTAAAGTAGCATCGAGCTGGGAGACTACGCCACTTATGAGGGTCGCAATGGCTCTATTTGCGATATTCCTATCTATTATTTTGGAAATATATAATTCTTCCATTTTACTAGATGGAATTTCAATGAGTTAGGTTCATAAGAACCAAAAAGTACTAGTTTTTCAATCAAAAACATTACATAAGACAATCTCGGATTTCTAGACCATTCTGGTAGTTCGATAGTGGGATTTATTTATTTTAGTATTTTCAGAATATGAGTGTGTGACTTGCTAAAATTGATCCAATACTTGGTTTCCATTTGGGTTGTAGATGTAACCAATCCGCTATTAGGAATATACCAGAAAGAAATAATAGATAAAGAGCTCCAATATAAAGATCCTCATTAGTACGCAATCCGATTGTATACTAGCACTAATAAACATCGAAATAAGCGATATTCACCGGGCCGATAGCACCTCCTCGAGTAAAGGCTTCTACAACTATTTGATCAAAATGAAGGTCCCAAATTGCATGAGCAATAGGCCTTACATGTAAAGGGTCCAAACAACAAGTATTAGCTTAAGTTGGGGGGATAGTGAGTTAGTAGCAGTAAGCAGCAAAATAGCTTTGTTAACTATTCCATAGAAACTGTGAATTTTTTTTTGGTCCATCACATTCATGCATTGACAATCCATGTGATTGTATTGATACTATTGAAAGGTGTTCTATTCGCTCATAGTTCCCGTTCGATACTCAATAAAGCAAATCTTGGTTTTCATTTCCTTTGTGAAAGACGTGGAAGAGGGGGGACATGTCAAGTATCCGCTTGGGATCATATCTTCTTAGGTCTATTCTACGGAAAATCAAAGTTCAAATTTTTGTGAGTTCATCTAAGAGAAAGTACACCACCTAACAAACTAGGAAAAAGAATGTGGGAAAGTATTCAAAAGTTTGAGAAAAGGATACCACCCTTAATTAAAAGAAATGGTGAGTTAGGATTCATAATGTCAAATTAATTTTCGAAATACAGATTAAAGGAGAAATGATGAAAGAGATCGGTGCAAGTGAATAAATCAACAAAGAGGGATGATTTGGGAAAAAAGATACTTACCACTTTGAGGGTGAGAGGTAGTTACCACCATCTTTGGTCAATGGAAAGAGATTTTTAAGTTGTATGATCGATCATTTCAACATAAGGCATACCATCAAATCTGTCATCTATAGACAAGTATGGCAGTACTAGAGTTTGAATTGAGATTCCTTGTTCAGAACGTAACTGACAAATAATGAATTCAGATTTCAGATTATGAATTAACATCATCAATGTACTCACCGACATCCATTCTTATCATACACTTGATACGAACCAACTTCACCAATGGTGGCTTCCACGAATAGGTAAGGTAAATTTTAATTACTCTTATTCGTGTTTAGTATATCCACATCTTCCTCTAGAATCTCAAGTATTGTAATACAATATGCCTGAATTTCTTCTTATCTCTTACTAAATTAACAATTCAATTGGTTGTAAGATTATTTTCAACAAGATCATTCATTGTACATCAAAAAGAAACATTTCCTAAAACATTTTATATGTTTCAAGAAGAATGCATGAGTAGGCTGCTGCAAGGAAGTTTTCTAAATCCTATACATAGAGATTAAACTTATAGGATCCCATCTTTGCAGAAACTCCCCCCCACCCCCCCCAAAAAAAGAGAAAACCCAACCCAAGGATCGTAAATTCAGTAAGAAAGAAAATGGAAACATTTATATGTGGATCATCTTGTTTGTACAACATAGATCAGAAATGCTCTGATAGAAGCAGTGAATTTATATAGAAGCATCTAAAAAGAGAAGGGGAGCTAAAAGTTCAGGAGAAAATTGTGACAAATAAAAAAAAAGATTTATTCTCATCTTAGAGAAGGATACTTTCCTCGGTTGATTAGATCTATAATTCCAACAGAAAATAGCTTGTGCAAGCTTGCTGTTTATAATTATGTTAACATAAGTCATATTCAGCTTCTCAGTTGAAATGGTTCTCATTTTAAAGCAATTTATAACCTAGAGACCACCTGCTCCAACTACCTTTGCAAACCTAAGGCATACGCAACTGTCTTAGGACAGCAACACTTGGGTATCCCGAGACCTCAGCAAAACTTCCCTGCTCCCTCCATGGGTTCCTGTCTTCCTCATCACTGGTGCTCATTTATAGTCCACGAACCAATATTTGTTGGTGGAGATGACTACCTTAGGAGATGGAATCAAAATATCGATAGCCATTCGTTTGGCAATTCCACAGCATGAGACTCCTACACAATGGAATTCAACACAAGTTGAGGTACAAGTTGAAACCTGAAATAGAACGTTCAAGTTTTGTAATAGTTAAGTATCAATTATCTATGATCTGGGTAGTCCACCATGCTCCTTATCCAACATCTACACCAGATGACTCCACAGTAGATCACATGCCAGTTCAGCTAGATAGTTTCATGAGCTCTCTTTCTCACACTATTAAACCCAACCTAGCAAGCCTTCTCATGCAGTCTCTTCCACCCGATCCCTCAATGCAACCCTTATCTTCCTAACATGGTAACATCCGAAAGTGTGATAGCCACCCACTTCATGACACAAAGTGAAGCCTCAGGAGCTCTAATAACCAATACCACTGCAGCACAACCTCCTCAGTCTCCAATTAAAGACTCTTAGTTTGTCGTGTAATTCCTTATCATCCACCAACTAATGCCGTAACTTGCATCTGTCTCTGTTCATTTATTTTTCAATAAAGCCGGGGAGGCGAATTGTTTACCTCTCCATTTTACACAAAATAGAAAAGAAAAGAAAAGAAAAAACAAACAATACCACCCACCCCATGAGTCACATTGAAGACACCAAAACTCATTCTCCTAATGAATACCACCCACTCAACAATTCAAATTTCGGGCTGAAGTGCTTGCTCCAATAACCGATACCAACAAGCTGAAGAAGGCGAATATATCTTTGGTTTTAACTAATCAAGATCATACCATTCGATATTTCGTGCTCGTAAATCGCTCTTCACCCGTGGTTTTAGCCATCAAGACTCATCAATCAAGGACAATAATGCAACTACAATTAATTAGACAAAACACCAACCTATCGATGGATACCAATGAATTCTTGCAAGCGAAAAATTCCCGAGAAGCAGGAGTTTTCGAAAAACATTCGGATCCAAACTTTTCAACAGTTATTGATTAATCAAGCACTACAACACAACATATCTACCACAAAATCATCTGAAATCGAATGTAACGTCGTCCTCCAAGCCCTAAATCGCAGAGGGCAAAAAAAAAAAGAAAAGAAAAGAAAGAAACCTACAGGAGCTCCAAGTAAAACCCTAATTGCAAAACCTAAGATGGATAAGAGTGTGAGAGAAATGGGGATTTACCTGCGGAGGTGGGAATTAGAAAGTTGAAGAAAAGCAGCAGCAGCGCCGAAACGTTGCAACCCATCTCCCGCACCATAGAGCGTGCAAGATTCTTCAGGTCTAAATCCTCTTTTGCTCTGTTTTTCTTGGTATCCGTTGTTGGTTCTTGGCGAAGCGACGAAGGACACAACGCCGAATCCAAGGGTCGATCAAAATAGGACCAGACGGCGACGGCGACGGCGACGGCACGAAGATAGCCTATCCGGTTCGTGGCCGTCTGATATCCGTATCGGGATTCGGGGATAGCCAAACGAAACGAGCTATTTGTAACAGGAAACGGCCGTTCGTCTGCTGGTTCCCCAAGTTAATGTTTCCACGACTCCGTTAATTTCTCCGTTGTCTATTCATTTGGGCATCGTTGGTTCCATGTTGACAACTTTGGTGCTGTGAGTGATTTTATTTGGGGCAAAATTCTTAGAATTTGTCACAAAAAATAATAAAAAAATAAATAACTTGGGAAAAGGATTCAAAGCAGCTCACTCAAAGCCACTTCTAAGTATTTATAAATATAGATGTAGCCAGCTAGTAAACTTATGATTTTGTTGGTTATACCGGTTCAACCCATGAATCTGATAGAATTTTTAGCCCAATCATTCAAACAAGCTTTAAGAAGAATTTTAAAATCCATATGGGATGGTTTAAAAAGTATGAGCAGTTCTGATTGAACTGTACCAGGTGATTCATAAGAGTCCTGTTCCCCTGATCATAGGCCAAGCTAGAGCATATAAACTGTCAAATTTTAAATAGATACAACCTGAAGCCCGGCTAAATATGAATATAGTTAAGGTTTGAGGTTTGGTATATGATCAGAGCTATCTTGAACATCTAGATGCATGAAAGTGGAGGCGGTTGTGACGGTCGCGATGTATTGTGACATAAACTTTTTCCCATCCATTGGCTCCGATAACTTTCTTATGCGAGTCCAATTTAGTCAAGAAAAATATTAGGGTTAGTTCAGCTGAATTCTTATCCCCAACTTGGAATTAGCTAAATTTTAATCATGAGTTTGCTTTGTGCAGCATATTTGATCATCCAAACACCATATGAGGCAGCAAGAGGCTCTATATATCCGAAAAGATTAAGAACTGGAGGAAGGCATAAACAATGAGAATAGTTGATTTCAACTATCGTTTGCCAAAATTCTTTAAATCATCTAGACGATTTTTCAATGATCGCGGCCTTGATTTTAACATCTCCAGCACTCGATGAGTCAAAACGAATTGGCTTCATTTCCTGTCGGAATACTGACACATAGCCCATAGAAACAATATGCCTTGCTTCCATAAAATTAGAATTTGCTTCCAAACTAAATATTTTCTTATCTCCTCCATCTTCCTTTTGGAAAAAAAAAAAATTGCTAGACTGAAAAGAAACAATAACAGAAAATTTACACCCTCTCCAACTCCATGACATGCTTCTCCAGCTGGTCCTACAACTCTTTCCTCCACCCTTGAATGAGTTTCTCATGCTTCTTGATCAGATCAAACTTGATATTCCATTCTTCATGATGAAGATCTCATGGCGACATGATGCAGAGACAAAAAAAACAATGAGAATATAGCCCCTCACTCATTAAATTTCATCCAAAATAAGCACAAGATACTTGCAAGGAAGATTTTCCTATGGTATCTTAAAAAATTGTACCTAATGGGTATGTACCTTTCCAAGCATGTCTTCCTTAATTGGTGTGTTGATCTACACATTGTAGCCCAATGGAATACAATTGAAGCCTCTTCACAGGCTCCATAAAATATCTTGCATGCCTTTCGACATCAACTGTGTGCAATCAAAAAGCATGATGGAACATGAAAAATAAAGTTTACAGGTTACATTCCAGAGCTGATGATAATATGTTCATTTCTAGCATGCACTTTGGCATGTCATAAAAAGAATTGATGTTTCTAAGTTGTGCCTTCTCCAACACTCATAATGCACTGCTTTCAAGGATCAAGAGGTCCGCACACCACTTTGCTTTACAAGAGCACCAAAAGTGGGTTGCACTTGCATTAACATCATATAACGGCTAGTTTTTAGAGAGAAACTCTGGGGAGAGAAAACTCCTCGGAGGTGTTTAACAGCTAGTTTTCCGCCGGCGAAGTGCCCGGTGAGGTCGTCGTCGGTCAAGGAAAGGAGGCTTACCGGCATCGCGTCGAGCCGCCCCGTTTCTGGTGGGGCACGACGGCTGGGGTCTCGTGGGCGGTCCGACGACTCAGGGGAGCTCTCATCTTCATCTAACCCTTTCTCCTTGTAGGTGCCTTATTCTCGCAAGGCTCCATCTCATCGATTGGAAGGGGAAGCAGCCGGCGGGGAAGGAACGGTGAGAGGCAACGGTAAGCCTAAAACTACTGATGGAAAACCTAGCGGCGGTCAGGGGGAGCATTCCGGCGCCTGGTCGAGGTCGGGGTTGTGGGACGGGCGGGCAGTCGTGGTACGGAGCCTTGGCCACCGCGTTCCGGTAGAATGGGTAGCCAAGGACGTGGCTGCCCGGGCTAAGCTAAAGGAGGTGGTGGCCATCCCTTTAGCGGACGGCTACTTGGCTCTGCGCTTCCGGTCGTCGGTGGACCGGGATCGGGCCTTAAATGAGGGACCCTGGGTGGTGGCGGGGCAGCTCCTCGCCATGGCCCCTTGGGTCCCTGATTTTGAGCCAGGGGAGGAGGCCGTGACATCGTTGACGGTGTGTCTACGACTTCCCCGCCTGCCATCGGAGTACCGGATGCCGTCGACGATCCTCGACATCACGACCAGGGCAGGCCGGCCGATAGCTATGGATGGGGTCACCGAGCAGCGACGGGCGATGGGGTTCGCCCGAGTGAAGGTGGCGGTCGACGCCAAGCCTACCGGGGCCTGAGCCATCCCAAGCCCGGCCGGCATCGCCAGCTGCCCACCTGACCCTATCGGTGTCCCCAGCGGACACCGACGACTGGAAAAAGCCGTCGAAAGTTGCTCGACGACGGTCGCCGGCAGGTGGGGGGGAGGTTTGTACCCGAAAACCCCTGCCCCGCTCTGGGTTGATTCGGTCGATGATCTCGACGAGACTGACCCGGAGCCAAGTGCGGTTCGCGACCCGTAGAGGGTGAGCCCGAATCCTAGTCGGGCTGACCCTGGGCCTAGCGAACCGGGCCGAGCCCGTGCACGCGGTAACATGCGGGCCAGGGCCCCGGTGGGCCTCGACCCGTTATGGGGCCTAGGTAAGCTGGCCTAGTCGGCCTTGTCTAGGTCGACCTAGCGAGCCCGGGCCTTCAGGGCCTGGCGTGTTTTCCGTGGGCCGGCGGGCGCGGCCCAAGGCACGTCGCATGACGGGAGCGCGTCGCGCGCCGATGGCGCGTTGCGCGCTGACAGCGAGCCGCGAGCCGAGGTCATCCAACGTGCTCGGGGCGCGCGGGCAGTGCAGGCCCACCCGGGCGCGCGGGCTGCGTGAGCCCAGTCGGGCGTGTTTACCTCGCGGGCCCAGCGCGGGCTGCGGTAGGGACTAGAGCAGGACCGCGGGCCCTTCTACAGGAAAAGGGCCCGCGAGCCCAATTTGGGGGGTTTCCACAAGCCAACAAGCCTGTGGGGGGCCCACAAGCCAAGTTAGCTGCATGCATGGGCCCTCAGGTTGAGCGAGACTTGCAGGTCCAGGGAGATCTGACCTTGGATCTCGGGGTGCCAGCAGGCCCATTTCAGTATAGGTCCCCGGGTCGGGGACTGGTCTCAGCATAGGGGACCCCCCCCGACTGTAGGTCAGACCCCCCTCATGCGGGACCCTTGGGACGCACCTGAGGGCCTTGGGAGAGGCCCAGATGGGGTCTTCCGATTTGGCTTTCCAACCCCAGCCTTGGGCGAGCAGCTGGAGGCTGCGCCCAGGGGGTGCGAGGCCAGGGGCCATCCTAGGTTGCACTTGGCGGAGAGTCCGACCGAGCCATTGACGCCACGAGAGGATGCGGTAGGGGTGCCACTTGAAGGGGCGCCCCGAGAGGGACCCACGAACATTGGTGACAGTGGCGACTGCTCCACGGGCATAGCTACGACAGAGAGGGACCACCCAGCTATCATGCGACTCATTAGGGCGGCTGTCATGCGCGATGCATCTGGTGAGGTAGAGCAGCAGGGCGACTTAGGCCGCCAGCCTGAGATAGATCCCGAGGCCCAAGGGGAGGATGAGCCTGAGGCCGACCATGCGGATTGTGATCCATGAAGATTCTAGCCTAGAATTGTAGGGGGGCGGCCAAGCCGAACTTCATGTCTCCCTTTAAACAGCTAGTGCAGGTCCACTGCCGAGAGATCTATTTTCTTTGCGAGACACGGTTATCTGGCGATGGGCTCGGTCGACTGAGGCGGCGCCTAGGGAGGGACTGGGAGACCTATGCAGTCGAGTCCCAGGGGCTGTTTGGTGGCCTTTTGATCCTGTGGAGGTGAGGGGTGGCGACGATTGATGTCTTCCACAACTGCTCTCAACAGGTATTTATAGTAGTATCGGAAGCTGATGTTGACCCATGGATGTTGTGTGGTGTGTACGCGAGCACGGATCACAGGGTTAGGAGAGCCCTCTGGCAAGAGATCACCAACCTGGCTGCCCAGGGCATCCCGACGGTGTTAGTTGGTGACTTCAATTGTATCCAGAGTGCGAGTGACAAGAGGGAAGGTGCGGTATTCATGGATAGAGTAGACAGGAGGGAGTTTCGCGACTTTGTCCTGCGAAACGGCCGGGTGGACTTAGGTTTTTCGGGACCACGGTTTACCTGGTGTAACAATCAATCCGACAGTGCTAGGGTTTGGGAGCGATTAGATAGGGACTTTGCATCCCCAGACTGGATCTTTCATTTTCCTACCTGCCGAGTTAGTCATTTATCTCGGATTGCATCAGACTACTGTCCTTTGCTGATCTCCATTTCATCAGGATCTTGTCATCACAGCCCCTTCCATTTCGAGAAGGTTTGGCTATCGTACCCTCAGTCTTGGGATATTGTTCGCGATGCGTGGCGTGTCCCGGTGCAGGGGGATGCGATACAACGGGTCTCACGCAAACTCGAGAAGACCAAACGGCGGCTTCGTCGTTGGAATCGCGAGGTAGTGGGCGATATTTTTTGGAGATTGGAGGGGGTTGAGACTGCGATTACCGAACTACAGAGGAGAGAAGACCTAGGAGGTGAACTTCCGGAGGATGACATGACCGACCTTCGGGGGCTTCTAACGACTCACCACTCATTACTACGTCAGCATGAGATATTATGGCGACAGAAATCTCAGGTCCAGTGGGTAAGCGAGGGTAATCGCAACACTAGGTTCTTTCATCGAACGACGGTTATCTGGAGACAGCGGAGTATGATCCACTCATTGCGAGATGGGTCCGACCACCAAGTGGAGGGTGAGCCTGCCGTCAGATAGGTCTTACTTGATTTTTTCCGCACTAGATGGACGGAGGATGGAGGTCCTGATGATGGTGACCTCCTTCCGAGGGCTGATGTGGGTATTGCTGATGACGAGAATACGACCCTGGTTCGGCCGGTATCGACACAGGAGGTGCAGGAGGCAGTCTGTGCTCTGGCAGCAGATAAGGCTCCGGGACCTGATGGGTTCCCTCCTTTTTTCGAAGATATTGGGGTATCATTCGGGGAGCAGTGGTTGAGGTTGTGCAGTGTTTCTTCACTCAGGCAGACATGCCTGAGGATTGGAAGGCCACCTTCATTACGCTCATTCCGAAGCGCCAGGAGGCGGTAGAGCCGTGTCACTTTAGGCCTATTAGTTTGTGCACAACCTTGTATAAGGTTGTGGCGAGGATAATGGTGGGCAGTACAAAGCCCCTACTGCCGGGCATCATTAGCCAAGAGCAGGGGGCCTTTGTAGCGGGGAGGAACATCTCCCACAATGTTATGTTGGCCCAGGAGATGATGTGGGATCTTCAGCGAGCATCGATGCAGCGCAGCTTGATGGTAGTCCAGCTGGATATGGAGAGAGCATATGACAGGATCAGGTGGAGTTTTCTTCGGAGGGCGCTGAAGGCCTGCAGCTTCCACAGGCGATGGATTGGATGGGTCCTAGGGTGTGTCCAGGGGCCAAAGTTCTCTATTTTGGTCAACGACACACCGTCAGCTTTTTTCGAGTCCACTATGGAGTTGCGACAGGGATGTCCCTTATCCCCTTACTTTTTCATTATTTGTTCTGATATCTTGTCCCGTGTCTTGCAGGGTGCGTGCACTAGCCGGGAGTTGGAGGCCTATGTTCCAGCACCGGGGGCGGGACCTATCTCTCACTTACTTTTTACTGATGATTGTCTTCTCTTGACTAGGGCGCGGGTTTCTGATGCACGGGTACTTCGCAGAGTGCTGGCAGGTTACTGTGCAGCGTCCGGACAAAGAGTAAACTTCATGAAGTCAGCCATTCAGTTCAGCCCTAGCACGAAGAGAAGAGTCAGGCAGGAGATTAGGAGGATTCTGCAGATACCAGAGCAGGAGGGGACATTGGTCTACCTGGGAGTTCCTATCACAGTCCGGAGACTACGAGTGACAGAGTGCTCGGGGTTGGTACAGCGGGTCGAGAGTAGGTTGGAGGGATGGAGGGCATCATCTCTATTCATGATGGAGAGACTGACACTAGTCAGATCGATGTTAGAATTTATGCCGATATATCTTATGGCCAACATTGTGGTCCCAAAGACGACTCTGTTGAAGATTGAACGTCTTCTATGGAGCTTCTTGTGGGGGTCTCACGGTGGGGGCCATGGGGTACACCTGGTGGCCTGGGAGCAGGTCTGCCTTCCCATCAGCGAGGGCGGTCTGGGAGTGCAGTCCCTCCTAAAGTGGCGTGAGGCCCTTATTGCTCGGCACGCGGCCCATTTCTTGTTGGAGCCACAGGGGCTTTGGAGCCGGATGATGGCAGCCAGATATGGCCGAGGGGGCTCTGAGGTGGCACGAGAGGCCGTCGAATCTCCTTTATGTGGCGCGAGATTGGAAGGTACCTGCCGACTGCGTCGGCTAATACCAGGTGGCTGATAGGCAATGGACGGAGCATTGATGTGACTGGTGATCCGTGGGTAGATACTTTTCCATTGAGATGTTGGCCGACGATGGTGGATACTGAGGCAGCAGAGGGGCTCCGGGTGTGCGACCTCCTAGCACCATGGAGGACAGAGTGGGACGAGGCCAGACTACATCAGTTGTTCGGGGCACATCTTGCTGAGAGGATCTGATCCCTTCCAGTACCAGGATGCGAGGGACCAGATGTCAGGGTTTGGGGCATCTCATGCAGGGCCAGTGTCAGGCTTGGTGATTTATCCCGGGTTATCCAGGGGGAGCATGAGCGGGGACCAGACTGCGCCTGGATCTGGAGGTCTGGGCTCCACCCAAGGGTAGCACTCTTCTTATGGAAGGTGATGTGGGACCGTCTTTCGACGAGAGCAGTGCTGAGTCGGCATGGTTTGGGGATCCCTGCGGAGTGCGGGGCTTGTGGTGTAGACGAGGTTGTAGATCATGTACTATTTCGGTGCACTTGGGCGGGGTCGACATGGCAGTGGACAGGAATCCCGGAGGAGGCATGGCGGGAGAGGAAACTTTTCTTACAGATGATACGACAGTGGTTGGCCAGTCCCGGGACATGTCAGGAGGCCCTCCGAGCGACTTGCATAGCCCATCAGATTTGGCTGGCAAGGAACGCTCGCACCTTCAGCGATCGCAGGATGTTGCCGAGGTTTGTTGCGGAGTCTGCTCGAGCATTGGCGATGGAGTCCAGACTCACCATCCCTTCAGACACACCCTTGATAGCTCGGGACACCTGGGGTTCCTTCTCTACTCAGGCAGCTCCTCGGACAGTGTTCTTCACCTGGGAGCCCCTACCCCCGAGTTTTCTCAAGGTAAATTTTGACGGATCGGTGTTGGATGGAGGTACGCAAGGCGGGGCAGGCTTCGTCATACGAGACCATCACTCCAGGGTAGTGGCAGCGGGCGGTTGCCAGTTGTTCGACATATCAGTTTCAAGGGCAGAGTTGCGAGCAGCCTGGGCAGATCTTCGTCATGCGCGACAGGTGCTATGAGCCAGCTCGATCATCTTCGAGGGCGATTCGGCTACAGTTATTGAGTGGATTCGGCGGGGCCCGAGTGGTGAGAGCACTGACCACCCTCTGATCCGGGACATTAGGATGATGGTGAGGGATGGCGTGGCTTTTGAGGCCAAGTATGTATTCAGAGAGGCCAACGGGGCGGCTGACTGGGTGGCTGCATACGCAGCCCACCACTTAGGATACGCCCTGTGGGCAGGAGAGAGGGAGCTGCCATTGGCACTACGTGAGATTGTGTATTTTGATTTTCTTGGGTGTATTCGGACACGCGTTATCTGAAGAACCCGTTAAAGCAAGAAGGGAAAAAAGAAAAAGAAGGGTTTGCACGGAGGATGCAAGAATATGAAGAAGAATATGCCACTTGTCCCAGAGAATACTTTCCATTTTCGTTATTTTCAAGTTCCCAGCATCCGAAACAGAGCCTATGCCCCATGCAATGAAAGTGAATTTCTGTAAGATTAAATAGTCAAAATCTATGATCAGTTGTCTAAAATTTCAAGCTCACTTTGTAGACAAGAACTTCTAATGATAAGATTTAGGGCATAAACAATATAAAGAAGTGAGGTAATTGCGAAAAACCAAAATTCCATTTGATAAAGCTCAAAAAGCCAGACCTACAATGATATTAAGAACCTTATGTTTCATTATATGTAACTGCCTCAAAGATTTTGCACTGTGACAACTCAATATATTAGACTTGGAAATATAAGTTGCTCACATTTTTTATGATCTTGGAGTGAAATTAGGTGTGTACCTTACATAGAAAAAGAAATATTAGTATCATCTTCCATGTCAAGTTAAAGAAAACACAGCAGTCTTTACATGTAGATATTTTAACTGAGGATGAAGCAAACTGCATGAAATTTACTAGCGGGTAGCTACATGCAGGCCATCATGTTAATCTGACTGTTCAGTTCACTTTGTAGTTTACTCAGCCTCGTTGTATACATAAAGAGATTTTTTTTCCTCCTTTTTGTCAGAAATTGTGGTTCACACTGTGCCAGCAGACAAGGAAAAGGCAAGACATAGATCTCTTAGCAATCAATCCTTAAGGATTCTCACGTAGCTTTCGACCAAAAATATGACTATAATGAAACTTAATGCTTCTGCAGATGATCATTGCCAAACTACAACTAATCCATCCCCAGCACCACTCTACTTTTGAATTTCGAGCAACTACCTGAATGAAACTTTAGGTTTTAAATTACATTTGTAGAGGTTTAACATAATTACCAATTGCAGTTTATCCGTTAAGATTGTAGGATCTAGATATGCACAACAAAATGTGGTAGAAACTATTAAATGATGATAAAGATGACCTAGGTTAATGATTCCACCAGCTCTGACCGCAAGCAGAAGCTTAAGACTGAAAACATCTAAGTTGCTCAGGCATTTAGTCTTTGGGGTTATAACAAACTTGGCAGAATGTGATTAGGCTAATGCGCATCTTTATTCATTCTATCTAACCGAGAAGGATCTGCTCAGTCAATTGAATACCAAAGAAAGCAGTTAGATCAAGTTATCACATTCTAACTATCTTAAAAGGCTAGCTTTAATGTCCAAAAGATGCACCGTTTCCTCCATAGCCTAAGATCGTTTACCTAGAAAATGAAGCTGGTAAGCTATAGCAATTAGCCTAATTTGAGGTTTCCTTCTAAGTCAAATGGTTCTTTTTTTCTTTTTGTGAGATTAGGTCCAATTGTTTTGTAGTTTAGTTTAAGAAAAGGAGGGGATTGCTAATCTTCTCATCGCAGTTCTTCACTATAAACTAACCCATAATTCGTTCATTTATACATTATTCAACAAGGATTCATCTCTTGTTAGGCCACTCAATCAAGTTGAGCAGCTGAACATCAGCAAAAATTTTACAACAATCCAACAATTAGAAAGAAGCTTAATCAATGAACAACAAGAATCCTAAGCATAAAGATTGACCAACTTAATACATTTCCAGGAACACATCGACCATACCAGTGGAAAGCCTCAAATAATTGGATAAAGGTTGGGTTTTTCCTCATAAGCAAGCATCAGGCAGGGGAAATAAACTGCACGGACAAGCAAGCTTTCAGCGGTTCAATATGTAATCCTTTGTAGGTATTCGTTCATTACAGTTAGAAAACACTCAATTACATGGCTTCTCCAAGTTTAAAAATGTCAAGATTCATTTGGTTTTCCAAATTCCTCGCATCGATTGCCTCGGTGAGAAGATATCCTTGTTGTTCACCGTTGCAGATTGTCTGGAGATTCTTCATTTATTCCTTTTTCTTCTCATCTCCTCATTGCAAATCAATTGATTCTTTGAACTTATTGCAAACTCGCTTCGTTTCGTTCTCCAAAATAAATAGCTGAACTGTCAACTATAACTGTCACTTTTAACAGGGTAGGTGAATAAGAAAAAACTTGGTTAAGCCTGAATTATTACATATATTTCGTCTTAATCTTATCACAGCATCGATTGGTGATAATTCTTTGCATTTAATTTTCTAAAATTGCAACTAGAAGAAACTGTTAGATGCATGCTATGTATCAAACTTTAATAATTTCTTTTCAGTTTGGTTACTCAACTTGTAGTATATAGTTAACAAAAATTAATTTTCTACCCTCCCGATACTTGTGGTATAACAGAAAGTCTCTGTTTACTGAAACTACCATTTTCGGTCCAAGAATCTCATTAATTTTAATTTTTGGTCTCTAATAGCGATTTTTTTTAGAAAAAGTCAAAGATGCCCCTACGACTCTACAGAAATGGTTTGAAGGCGGAAAGTAAAATGGTTGAAATTTCATTCACGATATCTTCTCTGTTTGCCATTGCTGGGCGAAGAGATGTCTTGAATTTTTTTCTGCCTTTGCCGAGATCCAGAGATCCATCCCTACTTCATAGAAGATGATAGATAGGACGTGGAAGTTGACCACATGACAATAGAATTTTTTGCAGAAATTAATATATTCGCTACATTTCTCAAAAATACCTTTTATTGCGTATATTTCTCACGATTAACATCTATCTTGAACGACAGCATGATAGATTTATCCTTCCATTCTAACCTTTTCATAAATTGCTAAGTCGCATCCTTGTAGTATGCTTGTGGATGTTAGAATGCAAGTCCTCGAATGGAGACGTAGTGTTAATATTTTTTTTGGGAACCGAGTGAATCATTAATTGAATTGTGAAAAGAAAGTTCCTAACAGGATAATAAATCCATAATCCAAACGCAGTCCTGACAAGTTCTTGCTTCTTTGTCCCTTGTTCTCTATCATGACTTTTCTTATCAAATAAATGCCTATAAGATAATTTTAATAACTAGTTTGCACTCTCAGCACTGCAGGAGGCTGCTTCAAGCTGTACGCCAGTTTTTTTATTGCACATTTAATACAATCACTCCCAGGCTGGCTATGAGAAGTGCGTTTCAAGTTGGCTTTCTGGCTTCCACTTTGTCAGCTCTTGCCTCTTCTCCCTTTGGTCTAAACTTCTACCGTAAGCGAGGCTTGCTTCCCGTTGAGCTTTCTCCTGATAAGCTAGCTTTTTCTACTTCGTTAAATTTGACTTCTGGACGTTTCCCGGCAGGCCCTTCTCTTGCATGGAGTTTCTTCAGCTGACAACGAAATGAGAGCTTATACGTCGTAGAAACAGCATAACAATATGATGGATTATATCTCCACAAAGTTTTAACTGAGATCTGAGATCTGTTTATTTGGTAGTATACAGCAGTTTCTCTTAACATAACTGGACTCATTTCTCTTGCAGTTTCTCCATAAATACAGGTTGTTGAGAAGGAAGACTTAACATTAGCTGTCAAAGTATGATATTATAACAAAATATAGACAAACAGAGCAAACCAAACTTAACTGGCCCCATTTCTCTTGCATAAATTTGCTAGCTTGTTCTGCAAACTTTTTTCTCATCCCTGCAACTCCAAAAGCATGATTGGGGTCTTGTTCACTTTGTACTTTTGTGATGATTGCTACCTTTAACTTCGGTTCTATGTCACTTTTTTATTGTGTTGATTCGAACCAAATAAGTTCGAGCAAGTGCCATACCTCCATGTTTCTTGCTTTCCACATGCTTCCCTTCTTATGTGGAATTCTCTGCACCTTCCCAAAGTCTAAAACAACACCAATTTTTGACCTTTGGCCTCTAAAGGTTCAAAGGTGCAGTCTGGTTAGTAAATATAGGCCTCTAGTGACCATGTTTTGATCTTGCTTCTGGCTTAAATAATCTCTCATTTTTAGTTTTATCTGATATGTGCTTTTCGTCAACCCATTCTTGGCATGATGCATTTGTTTTTGCATTAAATTGCACCTTTTCAAGCCAAATAAAACACATTTGTAGCTGTGAATATAAAGCAATTTAAGTACAATAACAGTGAGAGCATAGTTGAAGAAGCTCTGGCTCTTGTTATTTGTTGTCAAATGTGGAGAACTTTGGCTTGTTATTTGTTCAGAGTATCCAAATGCTATATATTATCATGAACTGCAACATCGCCGCTAGCTACCTTATCTTTCTACGATCATTTCCAATCAATTTTTTTTGTAGTCATGATGATGTGGATGAAAAGTTTGGCATAAGCTATGCGACGATGCAGTTGTTTTGTATCCATTAAGATGATGACATTTTTATACTGCTAAACTGTGATTGTCTTGTTTTCATTAGAAGTGGTCTCCTATAGTTGTCTGGGGAGAATTCTGAACCAAAGTCAACATTATGATGCTGAGAAGTGAGAAATATGATCAGGAGGGAACTGGATATATATATATATATATATTTAGTGGATAATATAAGGCAATTGAGAGTCAATTATGTACTTAATGGAGGTTCAGAAGTCTTCTATAAGGACTAGTGAATAATGGTGATTTTAGCTAGCCATTATAGTATCAATAACAATGCTGCAGATAAGGTCCCTTATAATAAAATAGTATTGCTGTTGAAATCTTCATGGTAGGAATAAAATATGACATTATTTTTAATAATAATTCAGTATTTCTTATTATAATATTATTATAACAATTATTATCCCAATCATTATTTTAATAATAAAATAATTTTGAATCATGTAGGATAGAAAAAGTAATGGTCATCATAAATTTTTTTCTTTTTATTTTTTTGCATGTATATCCTTCTGAAAATTTAAATTTACATGAATATCCTCTTAAAATATATATTCATTTTTGTATCCTTATAAAATACTGTTTTTGCACAAATGCCCATAATATAATAGTTTTTCTAACACCATCAATAAAAACTATATTTATTTTAGAAACTCTCCGAAATGCTGAGCAGCGAGGGAGGAGACCCAATCAGCCGCTTTGTTCGCCTCCCGAAGGACGTGTCTGATCTGGATAGCCCAACACTCTCGTAGCATCCGACGCATGTTATACAAAAACGGATGCTCCACCTCCTTCTGTCTCTCTACCTGGAAGCGATCAACCAAGACAGCGAAATCTCCCTCCAGTATAATCCTGTTAGTCTCTAACATACGTCTCGCATGAGATAGCCTCTTCCATACAGTCTTAAGCTCCGCTCTAAATGCCGAGCCTTCACTGAAATGATATCCCCCCGCCGCAAGTAGCCTCTCCCATGAGATAGCACTATCTGTTTTTTTTGGCTATAACATCACTATAACAGTTAATATCAAAGCGATTATTTTAGTAATGAATAATTTCAAAACATACAGATTGGGGAATTAATAATAATTGTAGTGGTCGATAATGTTTTTGGTAAGATTAACTAGAATATAAAATGTTTCTATTGAAATCTTTAGGGAGAGAGAGAAGTAAAATAGAATAGAGAGGAAAGAAAGAAAGATTGAACATCTTTATATTTCGATAAAAACTTTAGCCAAGAATGCATAGATAAAGACCCAAGTATGGGAAGAAGGATAGATGCAAAATTTTGATATTTGTTAAGACTTTAGACATTTATATGTGGTAGAATTAGTGCCTAATATTTTTCTTTCATTAGAAATTACTGAAAATTTAAAATTAAGAGTTTTTGAAGGAGTTGGGACCTACACTCAGGAAGATGGCTATATAACCATGTATAAATTCTTAGAAAGCTACCTGGCCTCCTTTGAGAGGGTATGGTTACATCAGTAGCAGTTAAAGATTGTGATCATCTGGCAGGAGAGTTCAAAAGGTGAAGCCAACTCAAAGTGGTAGCTTCCACTTTCACAATATCATATTTTATGCTAAAAGCTATTTACCATCCACAGCAAGATACTGTGAGGGGGTGTGTTCTGAGCCATTTGAGTAGCTCAATGTTGCATTATCTTCTAATATAAATATACCACATCTAAAAGCATTGTGGGTTAAACTACTGTCATCTGAAGAAAAATTTTAAATTTGAAGGACTCTCTGCATGCCTTTTAGGTGGGCTGCATGGTAGGCTCTCAATGATCTGTCTGTGGCTACATAGCGAACTCTCATTGGTTGACCTGCTATATTAATTGTGGTCGGTTTCATGACGTATCGAGAACTATTGCCCAAAATCATAAGAAAGCAGGACAATGCTTATGCATATCACTGCATAGCATTTTGTTTAAGAAAGAACCATAATGTAATTTTCAAGCTGTCATTTCTCGAAACAAGTTCTTGTCTGATGCATGCCTAATGGCTGTAAACCAGAACTACCAGGTAACGCTGGTGCAAGAGGATTGGGTGAACTTGGAATGGTGCATATTTAATTATGCTAGGACAGATACAATTACAAACAAAAATTATTCCAAAAAGTTATAAGTCGCAAATTTCTTTTGAGACAACGGGCGCCATTCCTCATCTTAGACCAACTTACCCAAGTCAGAACATAAGCCCTTCTGATCCCACACTCGTAGATAAACCAAACCTTTAGGACTTTTTAAACTAGGGCTGACATGATCGACCATGCTACGAGAAATTATTAGATGTATCAGATCCACCATAAACCTAAAATGAAATGAATCCACCTAAGATGATTTCTCCTAAGAGTCGAACCCTTGATCTCTTACCCAAAAAGCAAGATATAATAATATTATCGGAGCTAACACCTGGTAGTAAATGGTGACTCAAAATTTTGAAACCATCAAGAACTAGCCAGAGTAGACCCAATCATGCCCAACTCCGACTGACCAGGCGACACTTGGGACTAGAGCTGATCAAAATCCAGGCTGGGCCGGGCTCGGTCGGGCTCTACAGCAGAAATTAGGCCCGATGGCTATGCCCAGGCCCGGCCTGGCCTGACTGTCGGACTTAAATTGTTGTCCAGGCCCGACCCGACTTTATAAATTTGGTTCTAGGCTCGTCTAGCCCGGCCCGACCCGATAGGCCCGACCCGACAGGTCCGATTTTTTCTTTGTTTGGAATCTGAAAATGGGCCAGAATGGCCCGACCAGGCGCGACCTGATTTTTTTGGTCAGACCATTTTTCTTGTCCAGGCCCGACCCATGGACCTTTTTTTAATGCCCAAGCCCAAAAAATTTCGGACCGAGCTGGGCGGGCCAGAAGGCCCGTGATCAGCTCTACTTGGGATCCAAACGTAAATCATAGACTGGAGTCCTATTATATTCAAATCAACCTACACCTGGATTCTGACCCACTTACCAACCAATCCACTCGGGGTCCTTCCAGGCCTTGTCATTTTGCCCTACCAGTTCCAAACCCGACACATAAACAGGTGGGTTCAGGGCAACAACTCTGGACCCGAAACCCGACAAGCAAAAAAGGGCACCATTTTTTCGTCGCCACCAAGTCATGGGTCCCCTACCATGCACAAGTCCGATCCGACGAGGACTCCTCATTGCAATGGTGTGTCCGGTGAAAGCAAACCCAGCTCCCCTAATGTTGACATGCAAAAATTCCACTCTTGCAGCCTGTGACATTAACACGCAAACCATTAAGGGGTTACCACGTCCCTTCCGTATGGTATTATTCCATCCTTTCTTATATACATCGAAAGATGAGAGCTAAGGCTAAAAAGGGTACCCCTACTCTAAGAGTGGAAAGCCAAAAAGATGGTAGAAGGCATGAGTGCCCACCCAACTTTCTCTTCTCCAAAAACCATGGCAAAAAATACCATTGGGCTACGATGACCGAATGGATTCAGAATCGGCACGGTGCTGCTAGCAGGATGATGCTATTTCACTATATGTGCTGACTCTTAAGAGAATATCATTCATTCCGGACTACTTATGTCTATCAGAAGACGAACAGTGCTGCCGACTAGGTTTGCTCCCACATGGCTTATCATTTCAGAGGTTTCAACTGGAAAAACTATGTGTCTATTGAATCTATTCCTTCTTTTTGCCAACTTCTTTTTTCTAATTTTATTGGCTGCATCCACATCTGTTATATGTGAGGCGCTGTTTAAGATATAATAGTGGATCCTCTGCAACTTAAGTTATAGAAATTTTGTTCAGCTTGTGTATAGCATCCTATTGTTTCTATTCGATCTGTCCACTCCACTAAATTGGATGATAGGTGGGAGTTGCATGCCATGTAGCCATCCCAACCTTCCATGCGACCACAGAAAATTTTCCGCACCCAGAGTTGTTCAGGGTTTGCATTTTTTTTGGGTGGAAAAAGAGTGCCATTTTTGTCGTAGAGATGGTGTAGAAATATTTACTTATATATGTGCATTTATATATATATATTACTCAGCGCAACTTGAAAATCTAGGAATATTCTTATTTTTAGCATTAATAATAATAATAATAATAATATTTATATAAAATTATTTATAAACATGATTATATAGATTACTATTAGGGTTAATAACGATCACTTGTATAAATTTTTTTATTTCTTTTTACATATAGTCTGATTTGCGGTCGTAGTGGTCCCTTTAAAGCATGGGAATTAATTACATGAAATTAATGAGACAAAAACCGTGTTGTATGTGGATCATGAATCCATGATGAGGTGGCACAGGCTGCCGACATTTTATCTATAAGTTTTTATTTGTTCCATAAACAACTTGATGCACTTAGTGCCACAAAAGTTTTTATTACCTAAATTTTTCTACTTATTTCTCATTTTTTTTTCTTTCACATGACTTAAATATATTTTCTCGCTTACAATCAATTTTTTCAACAATATAATAAGTCAACAACCAACCCATATTATATAAAAAATAAACAAATAAAATGGGACAAGAGCTGCACATAAAATACAAACAAAAACCTAATAAAAAATAAAAAAACAAAGAAAAAGAGACAAAAGAGAAGAAGACAAAAAAAAAAGGCAGAGGAATTCATGACTCACGTCCACCATGGAGTTCTTCACGTTTCTTTATTTTATTTTTTCGTAAATATATAGTTAACGTGGACGAAGTTCTTACCACAAAACACAAACTCAACTCTACTTATTTACTATTGCTGCATACCTTGATTAAAATTCACCACCTTACGGTATTAATATATAATACGATATAAATTGCCGAAACATAAAAAAAATTTCGTACGACACAAAATTATAACTTCACCTGCATCGGCCAGTTTAGCAAACTTTGATGACTATATTTCTATACATTTTATATATATCTGATAAAATACAAATGAACAAAAAAAATAATAAATTCTGAATTTTCTGTAGAACAATAAACCAAAACAATTTAGTAGTCTTAATCTTTAGAAATCCAAAAATTAACCAAATGAAAATATTAATATTTGGATCTAAAAATAAGAGAATCTACTAGCAACCAGTAGAAATATGCTGTCTCTTTTTTTTTTCCTATTCTCCTGTCTCCATTTCTCTCTCTCTCAATGGACACCGGGTGTCAGCCAGCCTGCCGACACAGAACCAACCGACGAACTCCTCGTAATGATAGCCAGCATCCAAAGAAATACCACCCATAGGACTGGTTAAGCTCTGCAGACAGAAACGTCATATTTATTTGTAGAAAGAGAAAAGAAAAAGGAAAGTGAAATCTAATGAACGTCCTTTATTGTTTCTCCCAAGTACAACCCCTACAATGCAATTATTCGATCCAGCAATCTACTTCTCCCACCAACATACAACATATTGGATTTTTGTACTACAAGCTAGTAGCTAGTACACCCCAAAATCACAAAACCATGGGCTCCTCCAGTCCCCGGTGGCCTCAGTACGCGAAGCCACCGGCCACCGCTCGCCCCTTCCCGGCCACCGCCCGCCCCCGGTGGCGCGACGCCGGAGCTCCGGCACCCGCGGCGGCTAGGGAGCAGTTGTCCCTCCTCCCGCTCTCCTCGTCCATCCATATCTGCTTGCACCGGCACTCCACGCTGCAGAATGCCCTGTCACCCCTGCAACAAAAATAAAGAACAGTAGAACTTCTAGAGAGAGAGAGAGAGAGAGAGAGAGAGGAGTTTGTACTCCCAATATACCCACATGGGGGCTGAGTGGGATGATATGCTCACCTGTACATGTAGATGTCCTTCCCTTCTTGGAGTCTTCCGCGGCAGAGGTAGCAGAACTTCAGGAAAGGGCTTGTCATGGGGAAGGAATTGGGAGGAGGGGGGATTGGAGATGGAATGGAGGAGAGAGAAGAGTTTCGGAGGACGGAGGTCTTGATGAGGATTTGGGTGTTCTTTGGGGAGTTCTTCTGGGCTTCCAAAAGGACACTCAAACCCGCCATCAAACACTCTTCCCTTCTCTCCCTCCTCCTCCTCCTCCTTCTTCTTCTGGACGCGAGGTTGGTGGCGAGGTTGGGGTCATTTTAAAGGAAGAGGTCGTGTCTAGTGCTCCGCAGGCGCAGGTTTAGGCAGTGGAGTGCAGCGGTTCGTGGAGGGATATGGTCACTCTCCGTGAGCTTTCTAGTGAATTGTTTGAAGCCTGGAAAGTTTTATGACTTGGACTCCGTTCTCCAAGTAAGGGGAGGAACTAGAAAACATATAGGAAACCGTGGTTCATAAATGGAGCAAAAAATAAAAAACTTCGGCCGGCCATGGCTTCTAATATTTCATGTACCATGCGTCAGTGTTTCATGTCTGTCTCACGCCTCAACATCAATTTCTATTTTCACAAGGAATTATTCTCAGGTAGTTTTTTGGTTTCGTTTGCAAATAGTTTGGAAGCATTTGGTTAGGGTAGACAGATCAAAAGATACATTTTGGTTGGCTTTTTTTTTAAGTTTCTTATTTTTTATTAAATGCATGCAACCTAAATGCCTCGATGAGATAACAAATTACTCGCTTGTACTGCATTGAGCATTCTTTTTGTTGAGAGATAAATGGAGGCTTTGAAACATAGCTAGACTTTTGAATTCGTATATACAACAGAGCATTTGCTCATCAGCCAATAACGCATGTTCATAATATGTATGTTATTGTAGAAATAAATAAATAAAATTGCATTGATGCTGAAAAGGCATCATAATTTACGAGAAACAATAGACATGCATAGATGGAAGTTTAGCATTGATCAATTACCTTTATTCGTAGAATATCATTTGCTATCTGTTTATACTATATCCAATCTAAGAAATGGTATAAATTGGATACAGGAGTAAGTATTTTTAAATTGTTGCAACTTTCAAGGTGCAAGGTTCTTAAAGCCTTTATCCTCTAGTTAAAAAAATAAATTGAAGTCTCAATAACTCGAGTCTAAAATTATTAAAGATAAAAAATGTAGTGTTTGTGAGAATTATTTGCTTATCAATCTGTTGTGGTTCCAATTTGGCCCGAGGGTGACTACGCCGGTGGAGCCGAGGAAGCCGCCGGTTGTTGGAAGGAGAAGACGGGAGCCACCTCCTGCGCGACGGCCGCAGACTTGCACAAAGCCTCACCAGTGTTTCCAGTGAAGGCCCTCCGATGATCAAGTTAGAGTGGAATACAGTTGGTCCAGCCAAAAAAGTTCCTTAGAAGTTACCTGGCCGAGCTATTTATAGTCTCGGTGGAGTGGCCTAGATGGCAGATGTACTGTGAGCCCTTATCACGAGGGGTGTGGCTCTGAGTTGGATGGCGTGCAGCTTAGGCTGGCTGGTGGCGTGCAGTACTGCCCGTTCTTGAGAATGGTAGGGTATTGACAGTCATGACAGGGTATGGTCGGAGTAGTCAAGGTACCGTCTGACTGCTGAAGGCCGGTTATGGAGATGTGATGCGATAATGTTGTGAAGTACGGCCACGTAGGTGGGCGTAGGCCCATACATGGGTGCTATCGTTGGCAAGGCCGAGCTCGTTAAGTAGTCACGTCATGCGTTTGACGAGGTCGGCTCGGCGGGTATTGGGAGTAGCTCGGCTTTACGGGTTTCGAGGCGTGCTCGGTGGAGCACCCCGAGCTCGAGGGTCGGGGTGTACTGTTGGATAAGCTCGGGGCGGTTCGACGACTGTCTGGATGTACTCCGAGCTTGGTCGGAAGAGTCGGCGAATATCTAAAGTTGGTGGAGCTTTTGGCAAAGTCTCGAAGTCGCGCTGACTCTGGGCCAAAGTGAAGATTTAGCTGATTGTCGTTGTCGTTTACTGAGCCGAAACTAGGCGGCCTTTTAGTTGTGGGCTGGATGATCCATTTTTTTTCCTATCATTTGCCCCCCACTTCCGAGGTCGAGTTGCCTCGCTGCTCGGACGATGGAAGTAGGCAGACTCCAGATCGTCCAGTGTTTCAGTTACATAGGCAAAAAGAGGTGTGTGCTGAACTGGGTATGCATGCCAAGGGCCGACCTCTTCCGATCGCGCTTCGTGAAGCGAGCTTGGGTGAATTGGGTTGCCACATCAGGTGAAGAGGAAGGGGTTACTAGAGTCCCTTTAATGCCTTGCGTACATGCTTCCTTTCGAAGCGTTGTTGGGCGGAACACGAGGGGCCTCATGAATGCCCAGCTTTCAAAAGTGCCTGCCATGATGACCGGCCTTTAGTATGGGTCTGGGGGAAGATTTGCTATGACTGTCCCAAAAGTCGCCGCGTGGCGAAATTTGGTCGTCCCATCATTTCGGGAAGTCGATCGGAGCCGCTGAAGCAGGCTACATAAAGCCTTGAGAGGAAGATCTCCAGGATCCCTATTTTCTTCCTTTTTTTATCTGTCGTCGCCTCTTTTTCGAACCTTTTTGGAGGTTCGCAGAGCATTCCGGAGTTTCCCGGCGAACCTTTCGGCGGTCCTTTTTGTCTCTTTTCTTCGGTGAGTCCCTTAGGTAGGTGTTCCCACCCCTTATTGGTCGCTCGGAGAGACTTTTCTTTCTTTATTTTCTTCCTTTATTATGGACGAGGCAATGGGGTCACCCTCGAGGGCCCTTGTGCTTGGTGCGGGCCCATCTCAAGCTCGGGTTTCTTCATCGTCGGAGGAGCTGAGCTTGATGGGAGCCCTGACCCATATGGGCTTAGCTCACGCATGGTTGGGGAAAAACTGTCCCAGGTTCGGGCGTAGTTTTTCAATCCCTCGGGGTTCACCTTGGAACTCCCTAGTCCCAGGGCTCGGGTTGACGATCCTCCTGAGGGTCGAATTGGGGTGTACATGGATACACTTCAAGTGGGACTGAGGTTCCCCTTGCATGGGTTCGTGAATGAGCTCCTGGCGGCTTATTTCTTAGTTCCAGCGCAGCTCACCCCGAACTCATGAAGGACGATAGTGGGCTTCCTCATTCTGTGCCTTGCACATAGCCTACTTCCCTCGGTTAATGTCTTACGGAGGTGCTTCATGCTGAAAGCTAACTCCACAGGCAAAGGATGGTGGTATTTCTCTCCTTGGGGTGGCCACTCACTCTTCCGAGGTGCGCCTTCCTCGATTCATGGGTGGAAGCGCAAGTTCTTTTTTATTTCTTCCGAGTAGCCATGGGGTTTTGAGTTAGCCTGGGATACGCTGCGGGTTACCGTTAATAACAGGCTACCTAAGTTGTCACAGCTCGAGCAGGTGACCTTAGATACGCTGCTCGGTTTGGAGGAAACTTCAGGACTCGCCGACTGGCTCACTGAGGAGGTCCTGGTAAACGTCAGCTTAAGCTTCGCCCATCCTGGGGGTAAGGGTGAAACGTTTACTTTGCTTTTTTATTTTTTCCTTTTTATTGTTAAATTCTAACAGAATATTGTTTGCCAGAAATTGTAGGGATGCGCCTTGATTCTGAGATTTTAATGGCCAAATACTGCAACAAGGTGGTAGCCTCTGATGTAGCTCGGACTGAGCCGAAGAAGAAAGCCCGAGCTGCTTCGGGACCCAACGTCGAGAGGCGCTGGCTCAAGATCATTATTCTGAGCTTGCTCGGCCTGAGCCCGAGCAGGTTACTCCACTCGGAGTGAGGCCACCACTGCAGGTGGCGGGGAAGGGCGCAGGAAAGCGGGCGGTCACATCACCCGCTCAAGCTCGTAGTGCCAAGAGAGTTGCCCGATCACCTTCACCGGGTCTCGAGCCTAGGAATAGGCCTAAAGCTCGAGCTTCTTCCATGGTCGTGGCTCCGTCCGACGTTCGACCCACTCCCCCGAAGTCCGAAAGGAGGCCATTCCGTCCTGATTGCCAGCTGTTCGAAGATGATACAACTCTGCAATCAAGTGAGGTCACGTGTGAGGTCGTGCATTGGGCCTCACTCCCGCGTGATCGGGCCGAGTTGGTGGTGTTCAGACTACCTGGGGTCGTTGACGAGGCATTTACTACCGTTGTTTCAGTAAGTGATATTGCTTTTGCATAGATACTTGACCTTGGCTCACTCTTGTTCTCTTGTGCCAGATAATGCATTTGGTCGATATATTGGGGATCGCCATGACCAACTCCCGAAAAAAGATTCAGCATTTACGATTGAACATAGCCACCGAGAAGCAATGGAGAGAAGAGGCCGAGGCCCGGGTCAAGACTGAGCTCGCCCAAATTCAGGAGATGGAGGCCGAGCTTCTTCAGGTGCGATCGACCGCCGAGGGTCACATCTCGGAGTTGGAGTCTGCGCTAGCCAACCAGGGGCGCAAAATTGAAGCTCTGGAGCAGAAGGCCAAGGAGCTCGGTCGGCTCGCTAAGGAGCAAGTTTCGGTGGCTGTCCCGCGAGTCCAGAGAGTATATGGACGAGTTGGCGGAGGCGGCAGCGGACGCCATGGTCCGGGGTTTTGACAATTGCCGGGACCAAGCCTAGAAATTATGCCCCGGAGTCAACCTTAGTCGCTTATGCCCATGTTTGGATGCTGCCGCCGAGGTGGGCGAGTTAGCGGAAACGCATGGATCCGTTGTTGAGGCGGCAGACCTCATCGAAGCTGCTGCAAAGGCCACGACGGCGGCTGCTACTAAGGCCGAGAGTGAAAACCTCTCTCGAAGTGGAGTCCGAGATGGGACATGCCGGTTAACCTTTGGCTTAAGTATACATTTTCTTTTTTCCTCTTTTCTTTGTAAAGTTGGCCACCTGGATGGCCCTTTGTATTTTGTCTAACCTTGAGGTCAACTTTCTTTGTATTTGGCCCTTGGCCTTTTGGTATTAATGAAGTAAGCTTTTTCTCCTTCAATTCCTCTATGTTTTTGAGTTTTTGAATTCACATGTCCTTGCCTTTAAGAACTTAACCACGTATTCATTTTTTCCGTCTTACGTCTGGTCATTAAAAACTGAACTACGGTGCTTAGGCTCGTATCCGGCCTACCCAGGAGGAACCATGCTGGATATCCACTGAAGTTTTTGTGATCGGCGTTTGCTTTTAATTTCATGATCCATTATCCCCGAGCTTGGCCGTTGGCGCGCCCTAGGCACCCGGATCGAATTTCAGCTCTATTTCAGCTCTCGTATCGTAGCTTAGGGCACTTTCAATACGGATGACTATCACGAACTTTGACGATTCCCAACTTTGGGGTTTTCCCAAGTTTAAAAGGGGATATTTGGAATCGAGTCGGGTCGCACTCGAACTTTTCACTTTCCCGCTCAGATTGGGGTTGATTTATAGAAAGCCTATGGATGGGGGCACCTTTCCTTGGCTCCCCATTGACGCCGCAGGGCATCCCGAGTCCAGCTCGAGGGATGACTTTGTAGATGCCCCCCACTTAGATCAGTGGCCCGCTTATAGATTCCTGCGGAGGGGGTGCTCTTCCTCGGCTCCCCGTTGACGCCGTAGGGTATCCCAAGCCGAACTCAAGGGATGACTTTGTAGATGCCCCTCACTCAGATTAGGGGCCCACTTGTAGATTCCTGCGGAGGGGGGTGCTCTTCCTCGGCTCTCCATTGACGCCGCAGGGCATCCCGAGCCGAGCTCAAGGGATGACTTTGTAGATGTCCCCCACTCAGATCAGGGGCCCGCTTGTAGATTCCTATGAAGGAGGGTGCTCTTCCTCGACTCCCGTTGATGCCGCAGGGCATCCCGACCTGAGCTCAATGGATGACTTTGTAGATGCCCCCACTTAGATTAGGGGCTTGCTTTGCTTCCATAGTTGATGGAGCCTTTCTAGCTCTTAGTCGACTTTGAGGAGTATCCTGGCCTGTTTTTGCATTATGATTATGAATTTGCCACGGAGATGGCTATAGTACACTGAACTAGTTGGGCCGTTCTAGAAATACTTGGCAACTTTCAAAAGCTGCCCTTATTGATAATATATTCGGAGGTTTTCAGAGTGCCAAGTTCGAGAAATCGGACTGCCATCTAGGGATTCCAGCTTGTAGGCTCCCGGCCGCTGGATTTGGATGATCTAGTATGGCCCTTCCCAATTTGGGGCGAGTTTTCCATGTTCCAAAGGTCGAGAGGCTTCGATTTTCCTCAAGATGAGGTCACCGACCTTGAATGTCTTGGGCTTGACCCTGGAGTTGTAATATTGCGCCGCTTTTCACTGTTATCTTGCCATGCGAATCTGGGCGGCTTTTCTTATTTCCTCAAGTAGGTCCAAGTTGCCTCGAAGTCATGCCGAGTTTGTGGTGGCATCAAAACTTTCAACTCGGTGGGAGGGCAACCCGACCTCAAGAGGAATGACTGCCTCCGTACCATAAGATAGGTTAAAGGAGGTTTCTCCAGTAGGGACTCGGAAGGTTGTTCGGTATGCTTAGAGGATATTGTAGAGATCCTCTACCCACTGCCCCTTTGCCCGGTCCAACCTGGCTTTAAGCCCTTGCAGGATGGTCCAGTTGGTAACTTCTGCTTCCTCGTTGGCTCGTGGATGTGCCACCGATGTGTAGTGGTGATCGATATCGAGCTCGAAGCAGAAACTCGTCGAATCGAGTATTGTTGAATTGGCAGCCGTTGTCAGATATGGCGATCCGGAGGAGTCCGAACCGGCAGATGATCATCTTCCAGACGAAATCTTGCACTTTTGGTTCGGTGATCTGGGTAACGGGTTCCGCCTCGACCCACTTGGTGAAATAGTCGATAGCGACGATGAAAAATTTTCGTTGTCCCGTGGTTGGAAAAATGGATCCCAGGATGTCGATTCCCTACTAGGCAAAAGGCCAAGGAGCGCTAATCGGCGTTAATGGCGCCGCAGGTCTGCGTTGAATGCTGGCGTAGCGTTGGCACTGGTCGCACTTTCGGATGAATTCCACCATGCCCTTCTACATAGTGGGCCAGTAATACCCTTGCCGCAGAATTTTGTGTGATTCTGGTAACTTCCACAGATCCCCTCGTGTACCTCCTGCATCGCGTAATCCGCTTTCGAAGGTTTAAGACATCTGAGGAGTGGTGATGTGAAAGATTGGCGGTATAGCTTGCCCTCGTACAGGATATAATGGGCAGTCGAGCGCTCAAGTCGTCAAGCGCTCGAGTCGTCGAGCCGCAAGCTTGTCTACGGGGAGGGTTCCATCTCGTAGAAAGTCTATTAGGTGATTCATCCAGCTAGGCTCAATTTCTGCGCACAGCACCGGCTCAGGCTCTTCCATGCTTGGCATCTTTAAGCACTCGAGAAAGGTGCTTATTGGGAGCTCGGCCGAGGTGGAGGTCGCTAGCTTCGACAACAGGTCGACTCTTGCATTTTCTAACCTGGGGATATGCTGGATGTCGAAGTTGTTCAATGTTGAAGTGATGCTCTATACCTTTTGTAGGTATTTTACCATTGATGGTTTTCGAGCTTCGAAGTCTCCCAGAACTTGGCTCACCATGAGCTGGGAGTCACTGAAGACCTTTAAGTTGGGGGCATTAAGTTCTTTAGCTAATTTAACCCCGGCAAGCAGAACTTCATATTCCGCTTCGTTATTGGAAGCGGAAAATTCAAAGCGCAAGGCTTGCTCTGCCACTATTCCTTCCAGGCTAGTGAGGATGAGGCCCACGCCGCTGCCTTACGATATCGAGAAACCGTCAACATGCAGAATCTACGGTCGCTCGGAGGCATTTTCTTCTGTCCGGTCGAGCACAGTTGATGGGTCGTCCGGCAGTGTGGACTATACCAGGAAATCAGCGAGCACTTGGGCTTTGATTGCCGGTCTGGGGCGATACTCCAGATTGAATTCTCTGAGCTCAACTGCCCACTTTGCAATTCTTCTGGTATGATCAGACCGCTGCAAAATTTGCCTGATGGGTTGATCAGTCAGCATGACTATGGGGTGCGCCTAGAAGTATGGTCAGAGCCTGTGGGTCGAGGTGACGAGCGTGTAGATAGTTTTCTCTAATTTGGAATATCTGGTCTCCGCATCTTGTAGAATCCGGCTAATATAGAATATGGATTTCTGACTTTTATCTTCTTCTCGGACCAGCACCAAGCTTACTGCTGCTGGGGAGACCGCAAGGTACAGAAAGAGAACCTCCCCATACTAGGGCTTCGTAAGTAAAGGGGGATTGGCGAGGTAGCGTCGGAGCTATTCAAAGGCTCGCTGACACTCTTTGGACCATACGAAATCCTTAGGCTTTTTGAGAATTTTGAAGAAGGAAAGGCACCGCTCGACTGATCGAGCGACAAATCTTCTAAGAGCCATCACTCGTCCAGTGAGCTGTCGCACCGTACTTGGCGGTGTCATTTCCAACAACACTTGGATCTTTTCAGGATTAGCTTCGATTCCTCGTTGCGTCACCATGAAGCCGAGAAATTTTTCTAAAGTGACCCTAAAGGCGCACTTCGCAAGGTTGAGCTTCATTTGGTACCTTCGGAGCGTGGAGAATGCTTCTCCCAAGTCAGCAATATGCTGACTGGCCACCTAGCTTTTTACTAACATGTCGTCGATGTAGACCACTATGTTCCACCCGATTTGATCTTTAAAGATCTTACTGACAAGCCGTTGATAGATCGCACCGGCGTTCTTCATACCAAAAGGCATGATCCTGTAACAATAGAGGCCATTGTCAGTATTGAAGGCAGTTTTTTCTTCATCTTCAGATGCCATTCGAATCTGATTATATCTAAAGAAGGCATCCGTTAAGGTCAAAAGTTGATGTCCAAAGGTGGCGTCAACGAGTTGATCGATCTTTGGAAGAGTAAAGTTGTCCTTTAGACAAGCTTTATTCATATCGGTGTAGTCTACACA
Source organism: Phoenix roebelenii (assembly GCA_025769935.1). Classification (NCBI taxonomy): domain Eukaryota; kingdom Viridiplantae; phylum Streptophyta; class Magnoliopsida; order Arecales; family Arecaceae; genus Phoenix; species Phoenix roebelenii. The sequence goes on from JAOXJJ010000231.1 coordinate 241,211, forward strand.
CATGCGCCATTTTTCGTTAGCTTTCTTTACGAGGACAATATTGGCAAGCCAATCAGGATAGGTGTCTTTCCTGATAAAGCCAGCTTTGAGGAGATTGTCGACTTCTTTGGCTACCGCCTATTGCCGGTCAGTTGCCAGGCTCCACTTCTTTTGTCTGACCAGCTTGTGGGTCGGCTATACTTTGAGGTGGTGAACCATCACCTAGGGGTCTATTTTCTACTTCGGCAGACGACCAGGCGAATATGTCCACATTGGCCTGGAGAAACTCGATCACATAGACTCGGATCTTTGGGCTCAAACCAGACCCGATCTGTACAGTCTGCTCGGGTCTGTCATCCCTCAAGGGAATGCGAAGGAGAGGCTCGCCCAACTCACTTCGTTGTTGTCTTGGTTCATCCTGCACTTCTAGCCCCTCAATGGGCAGTGCTTGAGGGGGGAACTCGGTTGGCTGCTTGCCTTTGAGCGCAGTCATGTGATACTGTTTCGTAGTTGCTTGATCCCCCGGACTTTGCCGACCTCTTTGCTTGTAGGAAACTGCATCAAGAGGTGATAAGATGACACCACCGCTCGGAAGGTGTTTAGCCCTGGTCGACCGAGGAAGGCGTTGTAGGCCGAAGCGACCCGGACCACAAGGAAGTTTAAGTTCACAGTACTTTTTTGGGGTGCGCGTGACTGGTAAGCTGATAACCTCTTCGATGGGCACAGAGTCTCCTGTAAACCCGACCAGGGGGTACTTATTCTTTCAAGCTATTCTCCGGCCATTCCCATCTTTTGAAAGGCATCATAAAACAAGACGTCTGTAGAGCTTCCATTATCCACCAGAACTCTTTTTACATTATAGTTAGCGATGGTAAGGGAAATCACTATAGCGTCGTCATCGAGAGTTTCAACACCCTTTAGATCCTCATCGGAGAAGGAGATAATCTCCGCAGTGCACGGACGTTTTGAAAGGGCTCCTTCTTTTTGGTCCGACGTCTCAGGCACTCTAGCCGTCCTCCGCCAATGGTGTGAATAATGCCCACGACGGGGCGACTGTTGTTCTGCTCCTTAGGCGGCTCACGGTTCTGCTCCTCAGGCACCCTCCTTTCAGGTTGGTCGGTAACAAACCGGTTCATCCATTCATGGCGGATGAGCACCTCAATTTCATTACAAAGCTGATAATAGTCCTTCGTATCATGGCCGTAGTCTTTATGGAAGCGGCAGTATTTGTCCGAGCACTTTCGTGGAGCCGAGGACCGCATCTTTGACAGGGGTTGGAGGTAGCCTCGACCCTCTATCTCCATGAGGATCTTAGCTCGAGTGGAAGAAAGGAGAGTGTACCTTCCGAACTTTGGAAGGGAAGCATACTTACTGAACTTCTGGGCTGGAGACCTTAGGTCAGCCGAGCTCCGGAGCCGGAGAGGATTCTTCTCACACCGAGGAGATCGGCTCCTTGGGCAGGAGTGCTCCTCAAGGCGTTTCTTCTTCATCTTAGCTGGCTGCTCGGCTGCCTCACGTCGAAAGGCCATGGCTTCCTCGGTCTTGGCGTACTTTCGAGCCTGGGCCAGTATTTCTGTGAAGTTGACGGAAAAACTCTTCTTAATGGAGATGAGAAATTTGTAGGATCGAGCTCCAGTCTTTAATGCCGATATGGCGATAGACTGATCAAGATTGCGAATCTTTCATGTTGCCAAGGTGAAGCAATCGATGTAATCTTTCAGAGACTCCCCTTCCCTCTGCTTAATAGCGAAGAGGGAGTCTGAAGTTCGGCGTTGATGCCGGCTAGCAGCGAAGTGGGTGGTGAGATGCATTTCTAACTGTTCGAAAGAGAGAATCGAACAGGGTTTCAATTCGGAGAACCAGAGGTGAGCTGCTTTGTAGAGGGTTGCCGAGAAGGCCCTACAAAGCAGGGTATCTGTGGCTCTTTGGAGAGCCATGAGAGCCTTGTAGCTCTCCAGTTGGTCCGAAGGATCGAACAAACCGTCATATGGTTCCATTTGGGGCATCTTGAACCTCTGGGAGATCGGCTCGTCTGCGACCGATCGTGGGAATGGAGACTCGATCTTTCTGTTGAGTCCCGACGGGGACGCTGTTGCCTGTGGTTGGCGGGCCTCCCCGGCTCTTGGTCGACACTGCAGGCGCCTCGACACGGAGCAGACCCTGCCTTCGACTGCTGCTCCCACGACTGGGGGTTAGACTTCGGCGCTGGCTTCCAGGATGATGACGGCGCGGTGAGCTCTCCTAGCTCGAAGACTGGACTCGGTGGGGACCTTGATGATGGTGGGGCTCCCTTTCACCCGTCGTATGGTGTCCGACAGGGAGTGATGCCGTGAGTGACATCCCGTGGACTCGCACCCATGGAGAGGGGGTGCAGATTGGGCCCCACTTCATTGCAGACCCTGGATAGCTGCGGTCAGAGTTTGAACCTGCTGAAAGAGCAGGTCAAATCACTCTGGCTAGATTTGTGGGACTTGGTCCGCTGGCGTAGGTACTGTAGAGGGTGGATTTTGACGAGAGTGGCCAGATAGCGAGGCCCGGCTGCTCGATGCACTCGGAGCTTCATGACTCCTCAACCTCATTATCATGACTCAGGCTCTTCCTCTAGCGCCAGAAATGTTATGGTTCAAATTTGGCCCAAGGGTGACCATGCTGGTGGAGCTGACGGGGCCGCCGATTGTTGGAAGGAGAAGACGGAAGCCACCTCCTGCGCGACGGCCACGGATCTGCACAAAATCTCACTGGTATTTTCGATGAGGGCCCTCCGACGATCAAGTTAGAGTGGGGTAAAGTTGGTCCAGCCAAAAAAATTCCTTAGAAGTTACCTAACCGAGCTATTTATAGTCTCGGTGGAGTGGCCCAGGTGGCAGAGGTACTGTCAGCCCTCATCATGAGGGGGCGTGGCTTTGAGCCGGATGGTACGCAGCTTACGCTGGCTGGTGGCGTGCAATACTACCCGTTCTTGATAATGGTAAGGTGTTGACAGTCACGGCAGGATATGGCCGGAGTAGTAGGTGTCGTCTGATTGCTGAAGGTCGGTTATGAAGATGTGATACGGTAATGTTATGAAGTACGGCCACGTAGGTGGGCGTAGGCCCGCACATGAGTGTTGTCGTTGGCAAAGCCGAGCTCGTTAAGTAATCGCATCATGCGTTTGACGAGGTCGGCTCGGCGGGTGTTGGGAGTAGCTTGGCTTGCCAGGTTTCGAGGCATGCTCGGTGTGTACTGCTGAGGTAAACGCCCCGAGCTTGGTCAGGGCGGGTCGGCGAATGTCTGGATATACCCCGAGCTTGGTCGGGGGAGTTGGTGAATATCTGAAGTTGGTGGAGCTTTTGGCGGAGTCCCGGAGTCAAGCTGACTCTGAGCCGAAGTAAAGATTTAGCTGACTGTCGTTATTATTCTGGGCCGAAATTAGGCGGCCTTTTAGTTGTAGGCTGGACGATCCATTTTTTTCCTATCACAATCAACATGATTCGAAAATATGCTTAGCACAAAAGGATCAACCCGGCAAAATAGCTAATTAAAAAAAGAATAATTAGTATATCTTGCCAAAGTAGAAATATGTTAAAAATCTTATAATACATATTTAGTAGTAGACAAAAGTTGAATTGTAGCATAATTATTGGTCCTAATTTGCTGGTAGTCGTCTATTTTGCACGACAATAAGTCTAGAAAAATTATTGTATATTCTTTCTTCTTTAGAGAAAAAGAGGAATAGTCCCCAATTCATTGAGATAATAAAAAAATATGAAATTGTCGTATATTCTTTCTTCAGAGAAAAAGAGGAACAATTTCCAATCCATTGAGATAATAAAAAAGTATGAAATTGTCGTATATTCTACATATATTGATAGATTTCTGTTACAACTTTAAAATAAATGCCTTATCCTCTGCCGAGATAATTGGATTTCCATTCAATTTTGTCGGAAGACCTAACCTTGTATTGGGTATAAAAAAATGAAAATGAATATCCCAGTACCCGTGGCTTTTGCTACTGCAAGGTCTAGGGTAGTTGAAATATACATAGTTTACTCCCATATGCAGAAAGATTGTTTTTGCATTTTGAATCTACGACACTCAAGTCAATGGAGCAACTTTAATATTATACCATGGTCCACCTTTTATTGGGTATAAAAAAAGTGAGAAGAAAAATATAGACATTGCATTAAAGAAAAGAACATGGGTTTTGCCTCACTTCCTTTATATCTTCTAAGTATTTGTCATATTCATTAAATCTCAACCTTCTACTTGTAGTGGGGTAACACTGATATTTAATTTGTTGAACTAGTATAGCTAGTTAAGTGATTTAAGTAATTTTAGTTTCTCCTAGCATAGGAAAGCAATTGATCATCTAACTAGTGCAAATGATTGACTATTACCACTTATGTGATAGAATACTTAGAAATTTTATAGTTCAACTTTTTTCTTTTTCACTTTTCTCGCTCTTGTTTTCTTTCTTAGAACTCATCAAATTACCGGGGTCTCTCCCTCCCCCACCCTCTCTTCAACCCCCCGCCCCTCCCCTCTCTCCTTCAAACGGAGGGCATGAGCTATG
>JAOXJJ010000231.1:245841-301961 GCA_025769935.1 Phoenix roebelenii
GTTGGCCATGGCTTGTTAGAGCCAAGCATATTGCATCAATGGCTATAGGAGGGGGTATTTGATATATATATAGAGAGAGAGAGAGAATGAGCAGGTGTTTTAGGAGAGCAAAAGTGCAATTGTTGGTATAATATTTTTCGAATGAAATGGTATAGTAAACCGATCAAGGAGCAGAGCTTGTCGATAATGGTGAAGGGCTTCGAGAATCTAAATTGACTAATTTCATGAAGGCTAGATATAATTACGATATAATTGATACCTTGCACTGGTACTTCCATGTCATAAAGTGGCAGCCAATTAAAGAATTCCAACTATTTACTTGAAAGGTATGGATTGAACAATGTGAGTATTAAATCATCTTCATAGGAGCATAATATAAACGACGGAAAAAATATAGATATAAATTGAAGGGATTCATTTAATCCATAAAATGGTTGGTAGTGGTGGCACTTAATTAAAATCATCAATAAATATCTCCTCCATATCATATGTAAGTCATATTTACTATTGAGAACTATGGTCTAACAAAGGTAAATACCTAAAAACTTGACTATGAACAACTACAATTGTCCTCTTAAAACTCCTAACCTCTTTTTAAATCCCTCACTGATCATATTATTTGAGACTAAGATCTTTACACTATATTTGCTTGAAAATACAAGAAAGGCCACAAATCTCTTGGTTATCAAGATACACATACTTGCAAAACATATCTGAAACAACTCTAGTGCCATAGGAATTTTGAACTTCTAGATTTATAGTCCTTCCCATCCTTTTTAGCTTCTTCATTGCACCTTCTCGTAACTCCTCATTTACATGAGATGTCACAAGGATTCAATACCCAGTCCTACAAACAATATCCAAAATATGAAATCTTTCACATGGCATGAATAACAATTTTTTGAACAGTGAACACTCATAGCTTTCTCGTCTTTAAACTTTCTCATTCAATTTTGTTATTCTTCCCCAATGGTCGATCATTTTTTTCTTGTCTAATTATTTCTTAGTTTAGGACTTGTGAGAATGGCTATAACCCTAACCCTAGATGTGAATTTCCCTTCTTGTTTTGCCAATGATGTATATAATTCCTAGACAAGGAATGTGGTTCAATGTAAGGAATAGTGTGGTAGGTTCACCACCAAGAACTCATATCATATCCGATGCCTAACGGTGGGACCGAGGTATAGGTTAAGGCCAAAAAAAAGGACGAGGAGCATCAGAAAGGAGTTCCGCCGGGGCCCACTGCCCCGATGGGGCTGAACGGAACCGAAGGACGCTTGCATTAGTCGGATTCATCGACGCGTTTCGTCTCCTGCCTCCACGTGTCCTTACTAGCTGGTCCGGTTTTTGTTGTTTGTGACGCCCACCAACTTCTACCTGGACCCAAATCGTACTCGAGGATCCGACACCCAACGTGGTGCCTCTTTCTCAAGGTGGACGCTGGACCCCACAGAGCCATTTAAGATTCCAACTTTAACGTGGGGCCCAACAGGTAATGAAAAATAAAAAAGCTGCTAATTTGTACAATTGTACCTTAGCGATCTCCTCCCCCCCAAACTAATTGTTTCAAACTAATTTAAAAATTAAATTTTGTTGGGATTTTTTTTTTCTTTTCAAAAAAAATAAAAGGACTACAGCAGTCACTTGTTCTCCAAATTATTCTAAAGTTCTTGAATTTTTATGCATTTTGATCATGGATGGATGATTAGTTAAATTAATCTATATAAATAAATTAGTTGAAATATCTATTTAATCTCATGGTCTACTTATAAATCTTATATTATTAATTCTAAAAAATTGATTACCTATAGAGAAAATTATTATTAAATTATATGCTTTTTGGCACTATGCACTTTTGTTGGCAACATGCTAAAGCTAGTTTGATGTCATTCAGTTCTTTCTTTGATAATATTATATTTATTTCTTCTATTATTATTTTAGTATAAAATTTAATATTTCAAAATTAATAATTTTATTAAATTTTAATCACTAATATTTTAAAAAAATAAATATTTTTATGTTTAATATAAATTATTCAAAAATATTAATTTTCTTAAAATTTTGTAACTTAAGTTTCCTTCGATTGCACCAGAAAACAATAATAATAATAATAATAATTCATGCACAAATCATTTATAGAATTCAAAAGCTTCTTATATACCAGCGTCGTTTGCAATAAACTAAAGTTGCATTTGCTGCTTCTTTTTTCTAGCTTATTTTTACATGAAAGTTTTATAAATAATTTAATAATTGCATACATTCATAGTTTTAATCATCTAATAATTTTTTTTTGAAATTAGATTTTTTTTCGTCCAATTCTAAATAGTTACCTTAATGGTGATAATTGGAGAATGCCAAACTAGCTAAGGAGGAAATAGGCTGCTCAAAAATATTCAGTGGATTAATGGTTGGGTTGGAACAAGAGTTGCGTTTGGGTCTTCTAGCATTTCCCGGTGCATTGTTTCCGTTTGTGGGGAATGGTGGTACTAGATTCCTTGGTATGGTGGGGTCCAAAGTATGGGCCAATCTTAACAATATCATGTGGGCCTTCTGATGGAAGCTTTTTTAGCTTGTCCTGTTTCACTTGTACTCCCGTCAACATCATCTTCGGAGCTTGCTTGACTCCTTAACTCGTTAACAGATATGACTTGGAATTTTCTTTTATATGTTTTGGATACAAAAATATGATTTAGCTTTGGTTGGCGTTATCTCCTAACAAAGAAATTATATCTACATCATGCAGCCATGCATCATACCGGTCACCAATTTTTTTTTTTTTTTTTTATAGACCCGATTGCTCGTCTCGATGATCGGCCTGCACGAAAGAAATGAACTGGCTGGTACGGTGCAAGGAGTATAATTTGCCCTCGGGAAGATATGTTCTTGTAGCTACTAAGGTGGTAGCACGATTGGAACGGAGCTAAGATTCCATCGGAGTGGGCCAGTTTCGAAATGAGTGGGCGTCGATTAAATATGGGGACCGGATGCCCCCCGCCTGGTCTACCCGGTGGAGTTGCCATCTAGTCCGCCGGAGTGACATACTCACATGTGAGGCAATTTATGGGTCGGAGAGGGTATGAGTAAAGGATGGCCATCCCATCTACTCGCATCGAATATTTTTTGATAGAAGAGGGGCCCAGTGGAGGGCTGCTATGCAGGTGGGGTTTCATCCTCCATAAGAACAAAAAGAAAAAAAAAGAAAAAGGAGATGTTCTTGTAGGCATAATTCAATTTTAGATAAAGCATACTATTCTGATTTGAATAATCTAATTTAAATATCTTGAAATTTTTTATAGGCACAAAAATATTATAAAAATATACATGGTATGTTATTAATTGGGAGCGAAATATGTTATTTTAGATTCCTATCAAATTTTATAACTAGAATACTCGTACCTCCTCTCTTCACAAATATCTATAAAAAATAATACCAAGTATACCTTTATTTATTTTTCACTTCTATGTTTTATTTATGTTGTTCTTCAACTCTTATTCATATTGGATTTATTGTTCCAAAAAACCTCCATTCATCGTTTATCTACGTCCCAACAAATTGCACTCTTTTTAAAATTTTAAAAATAAATAATACTCTTTTTCTAATTCATGGATTTTATATCTATTATCCTGAAATTTTTGAATATTTTTATTCTTATTCATATATGGAGGGCATATGTACGTTGCTAGCATATATATTTGTACTATATTATTAGATAAGAAAAAAATATGCTAGTTTAGATTCCGTCCGCCAAATTTTGTGGCAAAAATATTCTTAACTCATATTGCATGAATATTTATTAAATGTTAATATGATTAAAAAGTTAAATATATAATCTACATGGACTTTATTTATTAATATGCCTCCATCATATATACAGCTTCAAAGAACCAAATAGATTTTTTTTTGAAAAAAAAACTATTCTGCTTATCTCTTATCTGCATTCCTATCTAATTAGAGTCTTTCTAAAGTTCAAAAGAAAGACAAAACATAAATACTTTTTTTATGAACCACTTGTTTTACCAACATTATCCTCCAGTCTCTTAAACTTTTCTTTAACATATATTGCATGCGTATAGTTGATAGTATATAAATATTACTTAAAAACAATATAATTTTTTTTGTTTTGAAGGTTTCTTGTCTATACATTAAACAAGCAAAAAATAAAAAATAAACAAGTAAAAAAATAAATGAACCAATAGGAACTGTTGTTGTAGTGTAAATCAGTAAAAATGAGTCCAATTCACTCAATAAATATCCATCTAAGATGATCCTTTAAGTCTCAGTTTTTATGCAAGCATAGCTTATCCACAAATCACCTTGTATATTGGAAGAAAAGCGTGAGGGGACAATGTTGAGGGCCATGGATCAGTGTCCCTGATTTTAAGGGATAATAGAATCCAATAAAAAGCATGGTTTATATCATCCACAAACTATAGGCATTATGAATTTATTGGCTTTCCATACTTTATTCATATGTTTTTTTAATCGAACTCCTCAATGTACTCTCCTTTGATGCATAAGTTCCCCATAAATAATTAAGACCATATGCATAAATTGTATGTTATCTATAGATAATCCAATTATTGATGATGCGACAAAACAAAAACAGAAGTAAGTTTGCAACCTTGAGAGAATCATGGATCATATTATCCTTAATTTTAGATTATATAATAAATCTTTGTGGCTCAGCATTCAGGTGGAGTCCTCTGAGACTTCTTTTTTCTGATTTTTTAGTTATACTAATGCTAGATCAGTATAATTCACCGTTGTACTAAAAAAAAAAAGCTTTGCATTATTGCCAAATTAGGAGATTGCAAATTCTTTGGCTTTTCTCAAAGTTTTATTCTTCCATAGTAGGACTTCTCACTACATGCACTTCATCTCACCATATGCATAGGCTATTCATGTATAATCTAAACAAGCACCATGTGGATGTCAGGAGTGACCATGCAAACATAAAATTTGATGAGGGAGATCTCTGATTTAGAAATGGAAAGAAAAGAGTTGGAGAGAGCCAGGAAAATTATTCAATCCTCTTAATAATTTTTCCCAATTTTTTTTCTTCAAGATGATTTTTGTTATCGCCTATTCCCCTGTCACAAGTGCGGATTATGTGTATGGTAAGTAGTCAAATTCCAACTTATATAACTTCATAATATTGATTTTCTAACCTAGCTTAGGTTAGGTGGAATCTGGCATGACCTAAGATTTTAAATTTGGAAGCCTACATTTGGAATCCAAGTTTTACCAACTGATGTAAATGTCATACCAAGATTGGTGGTTTATTTGATGGTCTGATGTAGTATGAGCCCATGGATCATGCAACAAAATACATGAAAGCATGGGCTTTCGATGTCGTGCTCAAGTGTATCATGTGTGAGCCTGCACTTTCACATATCTCGAGTACGATCAAGAGACCATGTTGTTATCGGACCATCAAATGGTCCCATAAGCATTAGACCTGACCCACTTTCCATCGAGGATAGGCTTAGATCTAATGGGCATACAAATTCTAGAACACGAAGTTAAGATTTTAAATCTACTCAAATGTTATTGTAGTAGATCTTATAATATTTTTATTTTTTTTCTTATGAAATCTTGTAATGGTAAAATTGGGAGGACCCATACGGACATATGTTTGTTCCCATATTGGTTATGCACTGGATAGATCTTGATTACTTATAAAGGGCTAAGGAACTTCCAACTAGTCTTTTTGGATGAGTAAAGTATTAGGTGTATCACATTTTCTAAAGGAACATTGTATCCCCTCATAGCAATTAGCAAATCCCAAAAATCAAGGTCCATGCTTGTGCTTTTCAAGCTAATGGGGTATGTCTACATCTCCAATTTTGATTGGACATTACTAAGTATTTTCTTCCTAAACCAAGGGCGACTTTGGCTATTATGCTGTATGGCTTGATCTTCCCATTGATTTGTGGTTCTATTAATGGCCTACATGTTAGATCAGACCAATTCATTTGTGGGGTAAAGGTTTTTTCACCTACTTTCTTGGCTGCCATGTAAATGTCCAACATGTATAAATAATCATGTCTATTTTGATCTGCCACATCTGCCTCATGACCACTAGTTATTAATCTCTATTACCTTTCACTTTGAAATTATGTTTAGCTGAAATTCATTTATCACAATCAGACTATATTTATACATTCATTACTGTATATCTTGCATATCTATTTTTCAAGAATAAATAATATGTATTTTATCTTTTTCATTCTTATTCATACTATATTTATACATATATATTGCATATCTATTTTTCAAAAATAAATACAATATATATTTTATCTTTTACATTCTCTTAACGAGAGTGATTAGACTGCAATCTAATCTTTATTCTACAAATATGCTGCACTTTTTTTTTCGGGTGGAGCATCATGTATGCTGCAACCTAATTGCACCAAAGCTAAATGTCTTTTGAAAGATACCTGATCATGGAGTCCTCTCCTCATGCATCAAGTGAAGCTAGCCAGTTCCATCTGATCATGACCTAAGTTATGGACCTGAAACATTATATATTCTCACCAAAGCTTTCCACAATCACTATTGCCAAGATGAGTTCATTCCTCGGGATATTTTTAAGCATCAAAGTGCTGCAGTAAGTGAATACATATGAAGCATCAATTCCTTCATAGAGGCAAAACAATGGAGTCCTCTTCTTTTACTTTCATTCTCTATTTTCTTCAGTATGGTTGAGCATGTCAAGAGAGCATAAACCCTAGCTTCAGCCATGTTTTCAGAAAGAATGGTTTTAAATGGCTAAACATCATCAAAGAAAGGTATCATTATGGTGCACCCCTACCTACCAACAAGAAGCTTGAGTAGAACTGCACAAAGTGGTCCCATGCAATCTTACCACACTAGGAGGAATCAGTGGTCGTGTTATCACTAATGCAACTCAAGTGGACGCACAATCTTTATGGTGGCCACAGGACTAGGGTCGGTAACGAAGGTCCAATAACCCGGTAGACCCGTTTAAGGTTGGGTTATTGTTAGGGATGAAAGAGGATTGGATAATATTCTTTCGGATTCATTTTCGTATTCAAATCTATTCGGATATGGATAGAAATTTGACCAGCTGACTAATATCTATATCCACATCTATATCTATCAAAGAAAAATGGACATAGATATGGATAGATAACTATCCAATCCATATCTGAATATCTGAATTTATTTGTAATCCTACTTAATTTTATATAGCACTCATGAACTTTTAAAAAAAATAAATGATCATATTAATGTGCTATGAACTTGATTTATCATCTAGTTAGTAATATTTTGATTCTATAGTCATAAAATTTGATTATCCGATTTGTATCCGTATTTACATCCATATTTCTAGTATTCAATTGGTATCCATATTCGTTTAAAACAAATATAGATATAAATTTTTGCATCCGACTAATATCCATATTCGTACATATATTTATCAAACAAAATAAATATGAATATGCATATGTCAGTATTTGATCCGTATCTAATCTGATTTCAACTCTAGTTATTATAGGACTAGAAATAGATCAATGATCTAACTGAATCGGGTTTAGATAATAGAATACGGAAAACTTAGATATTACGTAATGTTTTGATAATGTGGTACCAATGCATAAAGTCAAAACTATGATAACATTTGGATCCAGATGGTCTACTAGTACTCCAAAGGATCTTGATGTGGATTTGGGTTCCATTATTCCTATCATATCATTTTATTTTATTTGTTAATCTGGGCATGGCACTTGTACTTCAGATCTCAGATAGTGCAGTTAACAGGATGCAATTTGCTGCCATGCCATCTTGGATCCGTAACCGGAAGCTAATTTGTTATTTTTTAGGCTTGCGACAACTGGAGTTGTCGGGCCAGGACTTGGATTCTATGTGATTTAACTAACAAAGCCCAATTCCCAAGGCAACCCATCGTTTGACCACATGCCTGATCCCCTCATCTAAAATTGACCAAGCTCCATATGACCTGCATCCCCTTCGTCTGAGTCCAAGTCCAAATAGGCAAGTTGTGTAGAAAATAGTTGTTACCGAAAGAACTACAAGTCAACCACCAAGGTGGTAGCACGATTGGAACGGAGATAAGATTTTACTAAAGTGGCATAAATTTGAAACGTGCGGGCATTGATTAAATACGGAGACCAAATGCCCTCTGCCTGGTTTGCCCGGTGAAGTCGCCATCTGATCCGTCGATATTGAGATGGTGCTGGGATAACATACTTACACGTGGAAGGAGCTGCCACGTTGGTAGGGCTCCCCACGGGTCGAGAAGGGTATGAGTGTATTTTCTACTCGCATCGGACATTCTCTAGTGGAAGGAGGGCCAGTAGGGGCTGCTACACGGGTGGGGTTAATTCTTCCCCCCCTCTTTTTTCCTAAGCCAAAAAAAAGGACTACAAGTCAAAATATTAGATTTATAAGTACAACATCAACTATAGATGTACATTTTTTTAAAAAAACAAGTCTATTTGATTGGAGATAATTTAGCATATAAAAATAAAGTTTACATCAGATTAACATATTTGGTTAGAAAAACAGATAAAAAAGATAGTAAAACAAATGCAAATTTCATATCTATTTTTCTGAAAGAGAAGGTAAAACAAATACCATCTAAGAAGTAGTATTTGTTTTCCTATATTTGATTACCAAATAGATGTAATCTGACATTACGGTTTCCTGATAAAAATACCATCATTTGTATTATATTAATATTTATTAATTATATTACATAACTAGTAATATTAATAATATTATTATTATTATTATATTGTAAATGTATTAATATATTAATTAATAAATACTAATATTTAATAAATAATTACAAATATTTATTATTTATCAATAAATATAACATAGGATTTATTAATAATTAATATATTTATTTATATATCAAAACATGCTAAAATTTATTTATAAAAATAAATATATTTTCTAATATGTGCATAAATAATTTAAAAATATTTATTAACTCGTGTAAATATATTTTAATATTTGAAATAGCTAATATTGACAACAACAATGTAAGTGGCCATAAATTGCCAAGAACTAAAAAAAAAGTGTTATTACTTGAATTGCTTATTCAAGAGTATTGTTGAAAATTTGGCACCATTCACATATAAGATTACCTCCAATTATATATAGTAATTTTTTTCCAATACTATTTTTTAAAGTAATTTTTTCACCAACCAAATATGATAAAATTTATTATTTTCAGATAAATAATTTTTAAAAATTATTAGATTTTCAAGTAGTCTGACGTACCTCGGCTAAACGAACCCTATAGATAATAATGTATTACATCCTACATAATGAATATTTATCATTAAAAAATATTTATAAACTTAACCTCATGACTATTTTGATATCCTTGGATGACTGCATCCAATTAGGATTAGATTTCTTTGACTACCTGCTACTAGAAATTAATCAGATTATCTTTAGATGCTACTGATAGTTGATGGTCTTTCGAGCATAACTTCCTCATCTTGAAAGCTAACTCAGTGCTGCATCGCTGCATCGCGCTGGTAAAGCTTTATTTGGAGGCTATTATGCAGATGCTAAGGAAAAGCTTATTCTGCCACTTGACATAGCTACAACTTGCGTCAATTTATTTATGAAATATATTACTACTATAACTTTTTAATATATTTTTAATTTTAATGACTATCATTATACATACAAAAGAAGTTTAAATCGACAGAAGCACAAGAAGCAAGAAGGTGGGGAAAGGAAGAAAACTTCATGAAAGTTATATTAATCAATCAGAAATATGCCTCAAACTAAATCCTAGGCCGTCTTTTATAGAAATAAGCTTTACAAATGACTGGAAATAGTGAAATTTTTTTTAAAAAAAAATACTAAAAATAATAACTGAAACCTACTCGCAATCTCTAACCTAGAGACTACGTACAATGCCGAATAGGACTATGAAATCATAAGGATTATTTGGCTTAGAAAATTAATAAAAGATTTACAAAACGGCATGAAAAATGGCACAAAAAATGGCATGAATGTCAGGCTAAGAGTGCTAATTTTGATTCTAGATTAGAGTTATATGTGCAATTTTAATGTAAGCTTGAAATTTTTGTCTATTTACCATCAATCATATTGATTCTTCTCTATTTTCACCTGATCCAGCTTCTCCATAAAATGTATGACTAGAACAGCTGTATCAGCATCTGATAAGGAAAGTAATATAATACTATCTAAAAGTATTGGTAAGTCAGTTGACTCAAAATTTCTAGTGGTCAATCAGTTAACTCCATCCCCACAAAATATTGATGTCATTAGCCAAAGAACATATTAAACTATTGAGATTAAATAACATAAAAATACAAATAATTTGATTGATTTAATTGCAAAACGAAGTAATAAACATCGACTTTTGTAAATTTCGCTAACAATAGACATTATGGTACGTAATTATAATAAATATTGATGTCATGGCACAATTGATTCTACTGAAATTTGCCATGTATCGAAGTTTAGAAATTTTTCTACAACTTGAGTTGTAATTAGAGGATTAATTTGCTTCTGAACCCTAGGAGTGCATTCCCTCTCATGGTTCCATGATCTCTTGCAATTGATTGGCATCCATCTTACAAATGTTGGCATTTGTGATTAGCCCAATCAACAGAATCAAGCGTGTGGGCCTCCAAGTCACAAAGAGATTCATCTTTTGCTATGATGGAGATCATCAAGGAGCATCATTCCCTGTGTGGCAAAGTGATCTAGAGTAATATCTAAATGTTAGGGAAGTGAAATTTAAGACGACGTGAACCGAAGTTGTATTGGACTATGAAAGGAAGAGTTAATTATATGGATTAGTGTCAAGCACATGGATAATTGAGATCTTTGAAGTAGAATTCAGAACCTCTCCCATCCATCATTGGATCGAGAGGCCTGCTTGCAAATCACATCCATCCATGTATTGCATGATAGCCATGATTGGGCAAGCCCCATCTTAGATTTGCTTTTCTCGTGCTGCATGGGGCCTGCGCCATTGTGCCATACATGGATTGCTGTGATCAGCAAATAAAACCTATCCATTCTATCAAGAAACTCGAGATCGGAAATCAAGACTCCTCCAAAGTATTGGTATTGATGATTGTGATACCCCTATAGTAAAAACAAATCCATTTTTTTCAAGTCAATCCATCCCTCTATATTCTCTTGCTTAAGCAAAATCAGTTAGATTACACGATGAACGCTTTATTTTTCATGCGCATGATAGAGAGTACTCATGACCCACAGATGAAGATTCAAGATAATTTGATAATTTGCCTTATAGTGATAGCAATGGATGAAAAGAAGAGTCACATGACCAATCCATATATGATGCTGAGAGGTATAATGACAGATGAGAAGGAAAAGAAAAATTATGTGGCCAATCTATCATATTGAAAGGTATAATAGTTTCAAATCAAAGAAAGGTATAATAGAAGAGATGAATAAGAGGAAAAGACACATGGTATTCTGCAAGCATCAAAGTTGGGTATTCCTCATTGATCTGTTGCTGAATCTGAATATTTATCTCATGCCTATAACATGTAGCATATTTGTGGGTCACTAGCATGCTGATATGCAATGAGATATGGTTTTGTTTGCTTTCACTCTGATCTTGTGTGCTAACATCCCTAGTTTCCGATCGAGATCGAGACTATACCTATCTGAGGTCTACATTAAAGGGAAATAGAAGTGACTCTTGGCCTATGGGAGATCTGAAAGATCACCTCCATCGGTCGACTTGTAAATGGAAGCTCACCAGGCTTTCAGCCATGTGGCTATCAAATTTGATCACTCCTGACTCTTGGAAATGTCTTAGTCACTATGTATGGAATTGCACCAGCACCACTTTTATTACTTCCAAACTAACAATGCAGCGTATCCCCATACAGTAGTCTCTGGGCACACGTCTCAAATTCTTTTCAGGTGAAGAGAGTATTGAATTAGTGCTCGCATGCATAAGGATGCATGCATGTGTGGTGCCGTCGAGTTCGACAATTTAGTAGGGTTATATAGATGGAAGTAAAAGAAAAGGTGCAACAATAGTCATAGTCCGAATAGCAAAGAAGTACCCACTTACATAACAAAAATCCTGGATAAATGTATCCCGTTAAGTGCAGCTTTTATTTTGATGGTGAGAAGTGAGAGAAGTGCACCCTTCTCACATTGGAAATGGATTTATCAAGATTACAAGAATTGATTTAGAAAAAAAATGATCATATAGAAGATTAATTACATCCTTTATATCTACTACATATGTTACATGAATTGTACTTGCCAGTTTTTGTGTGAGTAAACTGAAAGTAGAAACGAAGGGGAACATGATTCTTGATTCTCTTGTAATTTCTAATGCATGTGTTGCTTGTTTATCACGTACGAAGGCATGCAGCAATAGACTATATAAAACAAATATAAGCATAAACGCATCATTTCAATCCAAGATTCTGTAAGTCTCACCTCCCAGGCTTTCAATAAGAAGTGGCGTCTCCAAGAAATGCCGTCAAAGACTGGTCTACTTAGAGCCACAGTTTGGCATTCCTTGTTGGCTTGATGTTGAATACTTGAATGCAATATCGGATCTTGAGGCTATGACATGCATGGCGTTTTCCATGTCAACAACATGCTCATATGAAATGAGATATGGTTTGCCTCAGTTTCCTTTCTTGTTTCCTCTTCCCCTTTTCCAGCTCGTGCCTATTTCATTTGCTGAATGAAATTTGTGGAAGATTTTCCACTGCCTTTTCTCAAAAGAATCTGCTTGCCTTCTTGTTCCCTTAAGATCCACAGATCCTAGCTACTTTACAATCTATCTTAGAGCAGGTGAGAGCAAACCTATTTGTGGAAGATTCGGGGGGTGGACTGCCTCGTGCCAATCCACCATCCTTCCATACATTGCTATCCTCTTCTAGGCTCATGACTTTCCAAGTTTTTTGTGGGATCCACTTGTAACTCCCATACACATCTCATCCACCCATGAGTGGCATCATACTAGATATCACTTGTTCATCATATCTAGTAACCGTACTAACTTCACAATTGAGGATAAATGCTCCCCTGCATCATTAAAATTTCTATGCAGGATTCGCAAAAATTATGTTTCTTGGTGCTGAATGACACCTAGAAATAAGTATGAAGATTATGGGGCGGGTTTGCCATGCGTATGACATAGGCGGCTGAAGATATGCTCTCACATATCCGATGTGGAACGAAAAAAGAAAGTATTTTAAAGTATTCGAACCAAATAAAAATTAAGGAACAAGGTTGATTTTATTTTTATTTAAAATTTATTATTTTTTTCAAATTAAAAAAACTTCAACAGTGTCATCCCATCCGATTCCAACTTCGATTTGTATTTTGCATGTTATTGCAAGTAACATAGGAGCCTACCCTAACTGTCCAAAACCTTCGAAACTAGTTGGCCATGATGGATGGTATGAGGTAGATCAACATTACCATGTACCATAAAAAAAAAAAGGATGAAATGTGGAACTAGGGTGAACTATATCAGGTTACTATTCGAGCTAGCACGATATACTAAATCTCCATAAAAAAAAGGATGAAATGTGGAACTAGGGTGAACTATATCGGGTTACTATTCGAGCTAGCATGATATACTAAATCTGCATGTATTCATAGCAAGTGCCAGTGATGGCCACGGGGGCAATAGTGCATGGTAACGTTGCAATGGTCGTCATCTAAACTGCATGATGGGTTGGGTAAGAACAGGAAGTTAAGCACTTCCCATAAACGGATTCAGTACTTGCATCACATCTGAATGCGTTGGCCTCTAATGCTAGCTCAACACGTCAATGCAAGTGTCGATCGAGAGTAGCAGATATAACCTTGCATCCTCGGTTACATTAATATTTTTATTGTAAACAAGAGGAATCAAATGACATGTTTCCAGTTTTCACTTGGCCATCTTTATATCAGCTGCTTGTATGATGCCAGTGAATCAAGAATAAGATACTGCTACGTTTGTGAGACCTTTTTCAAGTGAGATATCCGACTTAACACTAGCAGTGCCTGAAAACCAACTTGAGGGAGCGATCCTTGGTGATTCATGTCAGTTATAGTGGAAGTTGGTAAGAAGGAAATGAAAAGACACCGTAGAGACTCGTACTCGTATTAATTTGTAATCCATAATGCTTATATATATGATGGCCTTTATCACATCAAAGGCTTGTAAGGACATGGTATATAGTAGACAAAATAAGGTTACATAAATGTACATGCATCGCTACCATCCATAACTGAGCATGCTATTTCACTTTGCTCCATGTCTAGCAGAACACTTGTGTGAGAATCCCACTCTCTTCTTGGGCCATGTCTTTTGGGCCTTCAAGTAGAACCTCTCCCGTACCCACCAAATGCAGAGCCTTGGAGGCCTCGTTGTCCCAATTCGTATGAAAAGCGACAGAAGTCACAGAGATGGCACAGACAACTTGGGCCGCCAGAAGCCCAAGGCATAGGCCCACAAAGCCCCAATCGAGTCCAAAGGCCAGGACTATGGCCACCGGCGCACCCACCAGATAGAAGGAGTAGAGGTTGATGACCGCGCCGACGGCCGGCCGGGCGCTGCCGCGTAGGACGCCACACCCGGTGGTCTGCGGGCAGTTAGCTAGCTCGCAGAGCCCGATCACCGGAAGAACAGTCTTCGTGAGCTCGAGCACCTCGACGTCCTCGGTGAACACCCTCCCCCAAGCCTCCCTCCCCAAGATGGTCCAAAGCAAGGCAAGGCACGAGCCGAAGACGGCAAGGCCCATGGCGGCCGCCGCCGCCACCCGCGCCCTCCGCGGCCGGCCTGCACCGAGCTCATTTCCGACACGGGCCGACACGGACACGCTCAACGTCACCGGCAGCGTGTACATCAACGACGTCGTCTGTATGACGATAGCCGACGTCGCGAGGGTGACGTGAGGCTTGCTAAGGTAACCGGAGGCCATGGTCATGAGCTCGTACCACCACCATTCCAGACAGACACCTAAGCAGCTGGGCAGAGCTAGCCGGAGCAGGGATGCCCACTCGGCCGTCGGCTTGCTCGGGACCGACGTCGGCAAGGGCGGCAGCGGTGCGTTAATGGGATCGTCGGGGATGCCGGCGTACGTGACGTAGGCTAGGAGGAAAATGATGGTGTCGAAGTTGGTGATGAAGGTGGCGATCGCGACGCCGGCCACTCCAAGGGCGGAGCTGAGGACGGCGGTGAGGGGTACGTGGAGGGCGAAGGCGAGCGAGAGGCACCACATGAGAGGGCGCGGCATGCCCTTGCTGCGTAAGTAGATGCGGACCGGGTGGAGGAGGCTGTTGGCCGCGAGGTCCGGCAGGGCGAAGCGGCAGTAGCGGGCGGCGACGCGGGCGACGTCGGGGTCCTGGTGGAGGGCGAGCATTACGGCCTGGAGGTTGATCCAGAGCATGGCGATCGGGACCGAAGCGGCGAGGAGCATGAGGATGGTGCGGCGGAGGGTGCGCGCCGCGAGAGGGAGGTTGCGAGAGCCGAAG
The DNA here is from genome assembly GCA_025769935.1 of Phoenix roebelenii. NCBI lineage: Eukaryota > Viridiplantae > Streptophyta > Magnoliopsida > Arecales > Arecaceae > Phoenix > Phoenix roebelenii. The sequence continues at coordinate 261,365 of JAOXJJ010000231.1, forward strand.
GCCTGGCTGCAGATGGGCTCCATGCCCATGGCGAGGCCGGCGAGGACAGAGTAGCCAGTGATGTTGGTGAAGCCGACGGCGAGGGCGCCGCCCGCGAGCTCGACGCGACCCAGACGTCCCATGAACACCACTGAGACCATTCCTTTGAGGTAGCCCACAAGGTTGATGGCAATTATGGGGAGGCCTATGGCCTTCATTCTCTTCAGCTCCTCCAACACCTTCAAAACGAAAGCATCGAATGAAGCCATGAGACATCAAAACTCCCTCCGGGCTCTCAGATGATTTAATATAATGAGAAAAAGATATTATTTGTACCTCTGCCATTGTCAGGTACTCTTGGATTTGGTTTTCAGCGACCATTCTTTTCTTTCTCTCCTTGCTCATGGCAGGAGAGCAGCAACCCCTTTTGTTCTCGGGCCGAGTGTGCGCGCGCGCGCGCGCGAGTGAGAAGCAGAGAGAGGGTGGGGGTGGTTGCATGTGAAAAAGAAGGGGAGGGGGGAGGGAATTTATAGCAGCTTGAACGTGGAGTGGATTAATCTAAAGCTGGAGGAAAAGCCCAGTTTAGGAGGGGGGAGAGAAGTGAGATTAACAGCACAATAAGTAAAGTAAATATAGTCTCCTTGTCTCTTGTTCTCAGGAGGTCAGACGTGTCTCTTGTTCTCAAAAATGTCGATGGGGTGAAACCTTTTTCCATGGCACCTTCACTCATCACTACTCTCTCCCTTCCAACGCTCGGCCCGAAGGTCCTTAATGGTGGGGATGCAAGTATTGCAGGGCCCTGTTTGGTTCCAGGTTGTCTTGGAACAAGAGGCGCTCCCTCACTCAATCCATCCGATGGAAGCTATTCTATTAGATGAACTTTTACGGTGCACTTTTCCCCCTGGGCAAAAAAGATACCGTCGGACGTCACATTACTTATTTCTAACACAATAAACTTAAAGAAAGCTACCTCACAAAGTCAGAATTAAATTAGTCTAAGCTTTTCTAGGTCAAATTTAGTTTATTTTATCCTTGAAAAACGAAAGCAGTGTATGTTGAGCTAACTTGATGTATCGACCTCGAAAAAAAAAAAAAAAAAAAAAAAACTAAACTTAGGTCATTACTTTTTTGTTTGTTTGCTAAACTATAAGCTGTACATCTAACTAATAAGCATGAGATCCATCAAGAAAAAAAAAAGAAGCAGCCCCACAGCCAGTAGGGATAGCAGCACGAGTGTTGCTAACGAGATCGCACCTAACCAAGTCTCCTAAAAGAGGCGCTTGTCATAAATTCGGACTAATGATAGTTGTATGTGGCTCCCAACAGGTGGGTGGGTTGATCGAGATCACATAACGACCAATCTGGATTTGGTCGTGAGAGTGTGAGCTTGATTTGATGGGTCATGTGCCGGAAGACCCACAAGGCTGCGAAGTACAAATGTGTGGTATGTGGAAGGGGAAAGGATCGGGCTGGCCACGCACTTCCCATCATAATAGGACAATGTTGGTATGGCACGTAATTAGCTTTGTGTAACTTGTAAATTTCAAATGTGTTCTCGTCCATGAGTTTGCCTTTTTATCCCCTAACCAAATTCATTATAAAACTCAATCATTAGAATCTTTAAGCTATCCTCATGTCAAAATTTTATTGAAGATAGCAATCAGCGTAATTCTTTTCAAAAAAAAAGAAAAAAGTAGTGCAATTCAATCTTTTAAGGCCTTGTTTGGATGTAGGTTATATGATGGTTAATGCTGGATTAACAATTAATCAAACAGATAAGATCTCAGCCTAACCTGCTTAACTTTATGTCATAGGCGAAGGTTAAATAATGTTGACCACGGGAACTCTCTCTCATCTCTGTCTCTCCATTTTTTTTTTAACTTTTTTCCACTACTTATTAATTTTTGGGATGTCAACCAAATAGTGAGTAATTGTAACCCATTTAATTTGATGAGGGAGTGGTTACTGATCGATGATTTAATCTATTTAGCTCCTGATAAACTATTTGATATTCAAATGAAACCTAAGAGAACTTATAGCTACTAACCACTAAATGTAACCATCATCACTCATAACCTAGCCCTGCTGCTGTTGTTAAAGCCTTCCAGGTATCAAAAATACGGAATGGATCGTTGTAGTGCGCCTCCATGATAGCAACTCTGTTCTTGCTATTGAGAAGGTTGTACAAATTTGCTACTCTTTTTTAGGTTTTGCTTATATGCTTAAAAAAATTCTACACAAAAATACACAGTCAATGTTTGCTTTGGGGGCATCCATCCTCGCTACCCAAGATGGCATGCTAATATCCAATTAGAGGTTAGGAGTGTTGTTAAGGAACTAGGTTTTTGTTTTACTTGAACTAATCTCATCTAGTCATGGTGACAAAAAGGGAACATATGTATACACACACATATATACACAATAATAAGTTATAAACAAGCCAAACACAAGCGTAGTCACATCTATCACTCGCTCACCATTTTTAATAATCGAGTTGAGCTTGAGTTATTTATGGATAGCTTATTGAAAGATCTACTAAAAGATTAATATCATCCGAGGCTTTCATCTGTACAGCTTGAAATAATTATCCCAATTATATTTTACTATTATAATTGATTACATTCTATTCTACTTTATATTAATTTATAATAAATATTTTATAAAAAATAATAATAGTTAAAATTATATATAATATATGATATATAAATTATTTGTATATTAGCATCCATGCTAATTAAAGCCGAGCATGAGTGGGCTAAGCTTAATTTTTTTACTTCGGTTTGTTTCTTAACTTATTGAGCCAAATTTTAAGCTGAACTTGAGCTAGCTCACTTGTTTACCGATCCTATATAGTACACCATGGACTAGAGGAGGACTAGGCATTTTGGGATAGAGAGGTAACAAGAGATTCATGGGAGGGAATGTGAAGGTTCAGTCAACTAGTTTTAATTGCATAACAAAATGATGATTCAGGGATCAACATCATGCTGTATTAGCGGCTTGCTTTGGGTGGTAAAGAGAAGAACCCCGTTCTTTGAGCACTCCACCATTGCGAAATAATTGGTCCAATGTTTTGCAACACCAAACATGCCTATGGATAGAAGAGTTTGGCATACAAAGTGCAGGCTCAAACATATTCCTGAATCCCTAAGAGGTGTTGCTAGTTGTTAATGATCATGAGAAACCTTGTTCATGCAGATGATATTGCCAAGAAGATCCTGACCGTCCTTTGTTGATGCAGGCAAGTCATGTAGGTTACACTACTCTAAGAGAATTCGATAGAGTTAACTAAGCTAGCCAAGACAGGTCTTAATCTGCTTGGAAACGATTTTGGAATGGTGATCTTTTTTCTTGAGGAAATTTGGTATGTCATTTATTTGGATCATTTTTTTAAGTTCGGGTAAAAAAATGTTTATCTCAATAAGCATGCACTACAAAAGAACCTAAATTTTACGGCGCTTTTAGAATACTTACTGATGCTTTTAAATATCGGTAAGTTTCGTGCCGATGCTTCCAAAAGCGTTGGTGTGAAGTGTCGGGCAGATGGGGGTGGAATTTTTTTTCTTCGACGCATTTAGAAAGCATCGGCATAAAGTGATCTATACCGACACTTTTAAGCGTTGTTTTATTTCTAATTTTCCGACGCTTAAAAGCGTCGGTCAATAGGGTCGACGCTTCCTTAGGTCGGCTTGTCTTCTACTGGGTTGATGCTAATTAGTCGCGTCGGCTCAGATTGGTCCTTTGCCGATGCTTTAAAGCGTTGGCGCCACTATGCCGAGCCGTGCCAATTTTCTATTACCGACGTTTTAATACGTCGGCAAAGGCGTGCGACTTTGCTTATTGTTTATAAAAGTAATTTTTTTAAAAAAATTATAAAAGTAATTTTTAAACCAGTATATATTATTTTTTCAACACAACAAATACACAATCTAAATCACATAGATAACAAAAGTCACATCACAAAACAAGAACTTTTCATTCAAAATATTCATAATATCATATTTAATTACATTGTACTTAGAAAATATTAAAAATATACATATCAAATTTCTAAATATAAACAATCTACAATGTATCAGGAGTCGATGGCACCATCATCTCTACAAGTAAATAAAGTATCGACAATCTACAAAAAAAAGCCAGTATTGGTCGATCGCTTGGGACAAATACACTTTAGAATGTAAGAATACGAAAGTCATTACGCTCGTACAAAAATATATGATAATTACGTAAAATATTCAAATAGATTTAGTTATTTACCGAAGGGATAAATCTTTGCAATAAAGATAAAATTTGGTCAAGCTGATTCTGCAAAGATTGTATCTTTAACTCATAGGTCTGCTTCAACTCTGCAATATCAGTTTTATGACTCTGTGTTATCTCCTCTATCTTTATTTCATATGTCCGCTTTATTTATGCTATCTCTGTCTTCAGACTATAAATATCTGTAGTGCTACTATCTTGTCTGGCATCTTGGGTATATCGGCTCACTGCAGACAATTGAGTAAGGTCCAATGCCATAATCTCTCACTCGACCGTAATGCTCTAGGTCCATCAATTCGATAAAGACCTGAGCTTCGACGTGACTGGCCGCGTCGGATGATGATGACTCCCCTACGCGCTCTGAAATAAGAGATGCAACTCTGTCCTATATCTCTCAAAAAAATAGTCACATTAATATTTAAAGTAAAACTAATAAAAAATTTTTTGAACAAATAAAAAATAAATACATACAATTATATCTCTTGACTCCACCCGGACAAAACTGCCATCTCGGTGGGTGTGAGTCATCCTATAAAACTCTACTTCACGAAGCTTCCTCCCATGCTCTTATATCTACACACACGAAGAGTATATTGGCAAACTAATACAACATGATACGTGCAATATGTTAGTAGAGTTTCAAATAGTTTCAAAAAATCTTATGAATTCATCTCTACGTCTCGCATAACTTTTTGAATCTGAAGTGTGAGGAACTGCTTAAGATGCTCGTGCAGCTCTACCAATATTGGAATATATCTACCAAAATAAAAGTACACAATATAATATATTCAATGTATATATTTGCAATCCATATTAATAATAAAGATAATATGAGATATTAAAATAATATACGTGACATGTCATCTTTCAGAAAATCAGTAGTGAACAAGCTCTCTCCACTGCTAAGAGTATACGTCAGGAGGACAAACATGAGCAACCTCCTCCTCTGTCATACCCTCGTGCTTGAAGTCCGTCTTCAACTTCGCCTTATATTCTTTCTACTTGCGGTTGAGGAACTTTAACACCCAATCATGGTTCTCTCGAGGAAAGATATTTTGCATCAAAATATTTTGGCGCTGACAATTTTAAAGCCAATGGAAAAATATCTTGCATCAAAATGTGACAATCGTGACTTTTAAGATTTGAAAGTTTTCGCTCTTTGAGATTTACGCATCGTAAAATATTTGATGAGTACCCATCAGGAACCTTCATATTTTTCAGAACCATTAGAAAAAGATCTTTTTCTTGAGTAGACATTATATAACATGCAAGAAGAGGCATATAAAATTTATCACTGGCAAGCTCTTTTGGATTAAGCTCTTGTCTTATGCCCATATCTTTCAAATTAATACGCGCTTTCAAGTTATCTTTGGTCTTTCCATAAAGATTTAACAATGTTCCAATCAAGTTATCACAAACATTCTTCTCTATATGCATTACATCAAGGTTATATCGAAGAAGATTATACTCTCAATAAAGTAAATCAAAGAAAAAACTCCTTTTTTCCATAGTTGTTTCTGTGTAGATGCTGCCATTGAGTCATCATCATTTTCCTGACCATTTACGTTGTCTTCCTTTTCAAAAAAGTTGTCAGCATCCTCAGCAACCTCTGCTATTAATCCTTCATTCATAGTGCTGCCAACATGCTCCCATCCCCTCTTCTTTGAACATTTGGAGACCTTATCCGGTATATAATTGGTGTCATGCATTTGTCTAAAGACTTTAGTTCTAGTTGGTGGAATAGGGGCAGATCGTAACTCTGTGGTACCATCAAACAAGTCATTCCGAAATCGAAATGGATGATTTGCTTCTAACCATCGATGATGGCCCATATAATAGAACTTTCCTCTATGTTTTAACCAATACGAATGGGTTGAATCTCCATATGAAGGATATGCAATATGCCCCTTAGTGCTCCAACTAGTTAAATTAGTATATGCAGAAAAATCATTGATGGTCCAAATAAGAGCTGCATGCAATTTGAATCTTTGGCCAACGAAAGTATCAAATGCATCAATACCCTCCCATAATTGTTTTACTTCTTCTATTAAAAGCTGTAGAAAAATATCAATATCATTATTTGGGCTCTTGTCACATGGAATAACCATTGACAAAATTACTGAAGACTGTTTCATACACATCTATGTGGCAAATTATATGGAATCAAAACAACCGATCAAGTGATGTATGTTGAACTCATCGTTCGGAATGGATTAAACCTATCAGTAGCTAAACCTAGCCTAACACTGCAAACATCAGAAGCAAATTCGGGATGCTTATCATCAAATGCTTTCCATGCAAGACTATCCACTGGCCTTCATCATGCCATCTCATTAAGGAAGCCGTCTTTGGTGATGCAAACATCCTTTTTAATCTAGGTATAAGAGAAAAATATCTCAAAATTTTAGCCAATTTTTTCTTAGTCGGTGCAGCATCCACTTCAGTCAACGAATCAATCTCATCTTTTTTATGTTTTCTCCATCGAAAAGTTCCACATATTCGGCACGACTCTTGGTTGATATTTTCACCACAATATAACATGCAGTCATTCGAACAACTGTATATCTTCTCGTATCCAAGATCCAAATCTTTTACTAGTTTTTTTGGCTTCATATGAAGATGATGGTAAAGTAACACCCTCCGAAAATGCATCCTTTAATAATTGAAGAAGCATAGTAAAAGACTCGCTGGACTACCCATTCAAATATTTCAAATGTAATAAATGCAGAAGAAAATAAATCTTCGTAAAATTCTTACAACCTGGATACAGTTATCGATCACAATTTTTCACCAAGTTATAATATCGAGCTGTGTCATCAGAATGTATAGATTCCTCCATATGCATGGATTGATCAATAATTGCATGCTCATCACCTATTACGGCTGCTTCTTGTCCTCCACTGAAATCTGTTAAATTTTCAATACTATGTCCAAGAGCATCTCTGAGTAAGCCTCTTATATCATTTTCTCCTATAGAATTTCGTTCCATGTTACTAGATTCAAAATTGAAGGTGTATTCTAGATAGGAGGGTTGGTTATATAGAGATGGCAATGTGGACTCTCTATGAAGTACCCATTCAGTATAACCCTTTAGAAAACCATTCTATACCAAGTGTTCTTCAACAATTTTTGGATCAAGAGCAGAACCGTTTACACATTTTTGATATGGACATAAAATCTTCTGTTTATATTAGATTTCTCCAAAGCGAACTTAATGAAATTCTGAACTCCATCCAAATATTTGGCACTGGATCTTAACTTATTTATCCAACTTTTGTCCATTCTATTAAAATACTGATTGAATTGCAATTTATTTAAAAAACATAAACAAAATTAGGTCTCTAATCCTTTTGTTTCTCTAACAATAAAAGAAGACATAAAAGAAAGGCCATTATTGTGGGCAACATCAAATTAAAGGCAAGCTTGTCCCTCTTCGTCCCTATCTCCTCCCTTAAGCTAAATAAATTTACATTAAATATATTGTCAAGGGCTTGAACAACATTGACTAGAAAACATAGTCTTTCAGAACAGATAGAATGATGTCTCTAAAATAAAGAACCTCATCACCTTTTATATTTGTAAGATTAAGATCAATTCAGTGCATTCTTCAAATTCTAAACACTCTTCAGTCATTGTTTAAGTAGCCTACTCTTAGTTTGAAGCTTTAGTAGTTGTGAAAAGTTGAACCTAGATCTTAAGTATGGCTAATGCGAATCTGATGTACTCAACCAAGCAAGCAAAAAATAACACAAAACTAAAGCAACAATAAAAGATGGCGTAGAACAAAATCTGCTAGGGCCATCTGCTTGGCACATCATACTGAGTGTCATCACCTTCTTCAAAATTATTTTTCTAATTAAACAGATATATTTCAAGCTAAGAGGTTTCCATTTCTCTTTCTCTTCCAAGGGACTCCAACAATTGCAAAACTGGTGGGATCAAGCATTAATGTCGTGGAATGCAATTCATTGACAAAAATCTTTGCTTGATTATTTGAATATTCATGATAAAGGTTTCATTGTGGCTAAATTGGAGAGGGGGAAACTGACTTAATTTAATGATTGCATCTCAATTTTAGAAGTTCATCAGATAATTTAATGATTGCATAGCTCTATTCTAATTCTTATATACCAAAAAAAATCAAATTGATAATTTAAAACCTAGAGTACATGACTAAGCACAGAAGAATAAAGGAAAGATAATGCATTACCTCGGGTCGGTCGGTCGACGCCGGTCTCCGGAGAGGAGGGCAATCGCGAAGCTCGATCGAGGCTTGAGGGCTGCTCGGTCGGCGCCGGAGAGGAGGGAGGAAGAGGAGATCCTTGAGCGGAGGTGAAGCTAGAGAACAAATTTTTAAAAAAAAAACACCCACGAACACATGAACAAGAGGAGGTGGAGAAGGAGAAGAACAAGCGAGAAGGAGGGAGAGGATGGAGGTGGAGAAAAATACCTCGGGCAGAGGGGGTTGGGGTCGGTCGGTCGACGCCGGAGAGGAGGAAGAGGAGAGGAGGTTGGAGTCGGATAATCGACATCGGAGAGGAGGAAGATGGGGGCTAAGACAACGGCGGAGAGGAGGAAGACGGGGACTAAGGCAGCGCCGGAGAGGATAAAAAGGGGAGTAGCTAGGGCAGAATGAGGACTTGGGGTTGAGCGCTAGGTTTGAAGGGATCCTCGCCTTCGATGATGCTTATAAGTGTCATCTTAGCTCGACGCTTATAAGCATCATCTTAGGTCAGAGACAACAATGATGCTTAAAAGCGTCATCCTAGGTCCACTCCCTATGCTTCTTAACATCGTCTTCGCTTGAGGACTATGACGATGCTTTTAAGCGTCGTCTGTTCTTTCAAGTTGCCGATACTTCTAAGGAGCGTCGGCAAAATTTGGCACGGAAGTCAAATTTACCAACGCATCTTCCTAGCGTCGGCATTCAAGAATCGGCTTTGCTTCTTTTTTTGTAGTGATGGCACATATATAACTTCCCATGAACTCAATAACTTGTAGATTGTTCTCTACTCGCAAAAATATTAAAAATAACATGTCCTTAAAATTATGAGTTGAAAGACTTGATGGATTCTCTAAGTTATCTTAAATATTTCTAGTGTATTGGTGTAACCACCAAGAGATTTTACTAGTGTGCTAGGCACCACCTTATTCAAGCTTGGGAGGGTTTTGTATTAGAGGAGGATTATGCCAATGTGTATAGGTTTTTGCCTACAAATCTCTCATTTTAATTTCTTAACGATAACAATAACAAAAGCAACAACACATACATATATGTATATATCTATACGTGTGTGCATATATATGTACATAGGTATATTTGTTATAGCACAACACCACATATTTTTTTTATTTCTTTAAATGTCCTCTCCTTAAAATATATATAGACTTAGACTGAAGTATATGCAATGCAATATGGCAGCTTACATGCTCATCAACATTTTATCAAGATAATTAGTAGCAAAGGAAGAGGAAGCGAGCCTAGCAGTCATTTCCTTTCTTTCTTTCTTTCTTTCTTTTCTTCTCTCTCCTCTTCTTCTCCTTCTTCTTCTTCTTTGAGCAACATGGTAGAGAAGACTACTATCCATTTGATTGGACATGACAATGGTACAACAAGAAATAGAAGAGAAATCCCTACTCCTAATGCACTTTTATTTGTGTTTTAAGATAAATAAGGCCCATTAGTTTGGCACTCATGTTTAAGAGTCCACAATTGTACTTAGTCTAATAGATAGTTCACATTTGCCTGCAAATTTATTGATATATATGACATGGATTATGGAGCTACTCATGTTAACATAGAATACAAACTATAGGGACCAATTAGGTATTTGTAGTACCTCAAAGGATCTAACCCTAATTAATCCCAGCCCTTACATCCATGTGCCAATGTTAGGTTTATCAGTGCACGCGCCATGTCCAAGAAAGTTGGAGCAGCCTCTTCTACAGGGTTGGGGGGATCACGTTGCGGTGCTTTGTCGGATTATATGCGGATTCGGGGTAAATCTCGCAAGAAGGCCGTAGAAGTATCACCAATGTAGAATAAAACCCTTTCTCATGTGCGGAAATTAGAGGATCGCTAGTTGAGCAAAATCCAAATGGATATTCTTAAAAAGAAAAAGAAAAAGAAAAAAGAAAAACTGGCTGCATTGCATGCATGGTTGCCTTTTCATGTTATGTTATTATAAACTTTGGGTAGGAGGGCATGCTTTTATGTGCATCATAGGGAGATGGTTAGGAAGGCATGCTTTTATGTGCATCATGAGTTTGTGGTCCGGCCCTAGCATTTCTATCTTATGTTCCATGACATGGATGGGACCTTCTAGCTATGTGGGTCACACTACTAGGGTTCTAAAATGCCCTTGTAACAGTATGTTGTGAGCAGTATGCCCATGTCAGAAAGGGACAAACATATCCATGTATCTCATGATGGCATGAGTCACGTCCCCCTTCACAAGGAACAAAGTTTGCAAGGAGATATATAAAGGTTTGGGGGATGTTTTGTTGGTTGTGGAGATGAAAGAAACGGATTGGTTGTCTTGAGATGCGACTACTCCCGAGATGAATGTGCAAGACCCATGCACGCGATGGCTTGAATGCATGGAAAATATCCAGAGCTGGCCAGCATCTAATAGCTCTGTCCGGGTCTCTTGAAAAGAAAGGAGACTTGAGAGCAGAAACATGACATATAGAAGCCAGCAGCAATGGAGGGATGCAGGTATGGCACAAGCTTACATCACAAAAAGGTATGGTGGTACAAGTCACTCCTGTTCACTTGTAAAATAAATTGAGTTCGTAGAGAATTTTCCATGGGCGCTACTCTAAGCAACACAAGTAGCTGTTTGCTGTTATCCTAACAACTAGTTTCTACTTTTTTTTTTTTTTTTTTTTTTGGTACATCGGTTGTTTACACTAATCTCACATGAACATAGCCAGCTGAATCAATGAAAGAAGACTATACAACGGCGGAGGAACGGAAACATGCCCAGTCCAGAGGATCTCTCCAGAATGGTGGACAGCAAAAGAGATGACTCAATCAGCAACTCTAATCGCCTCACGAAACACGTGCACGGTTTGGAAGGTACAACACTTCTCAACAGATGCCAGATGTCACGTAGTAGTGGGTGTCAGCCCCTACCCCGCCTTCAGGATGCGCTCAATCACCTTGGTTGAGTCCTCCTCGAGGATGATGCTCCCCGCCTCTAGAACTTACCTCGCGTAGGAGAGTTCCTCTCATGCTGCTTTGAGCCTGCCCTAAAAACTGACGCCTCAAAGGATCGATGCCTCCGCATAGTGATCAACCTAAAATCTCAGTCCCTGATCACAAACGCCACTCCAGCTTTATCTCCACTAGTAGGCACGCTGCTGTCAAAATTTATCTTAAGATGATCAGGAGGTTAGGGCACCCAAGAAACAAGGACATACTTGGGTGCTATAATAGAGAAGAAAGGGTCCTAGATGTCCCTAGCCATTCCAAATAAAACCGCCATGGTAGCCTCAGTAACCTTCGCAGCCTAACGGAAAGCCCTCTCTACGACGGACCTCAAGGGTGCCCTCCTGTCCTCGAAGATTGTTGTTTTTGTCCAGTCAAATGTGATAAGCCAAGTAGACGGCAACAATGCCGTACCCCGCGGTGCCTGGAGACCGTGTGGCAAACCTCATGAGCCGAATAAGATCTCTAGCTTACACGGTGGGCCCCGAAAAAGAGAATAAGGCCCTCATCCAGATCCGTGCACACGTGGGCACTCAATCAGAGCATGACTGACAGATTCCATCGAATCCGAGCAGTCCACACATATCAGAGAGACTCTAACCCCCCCCTCTTAGCCAGCATACTTCTAGTCAGTAGACAATCCCAGGCCACCTTTCAAGTGAACAAGGTTACGTGGGGGTGGACCTGCATCCTCTAAATCCATCCACCATCAAATCGCCTGGAGGCCTCGCCACCCATCACTACACGTAAGTCAGCAGAGCGCATCCTAGACCTCCCTATGCCCACCCAAATCTGCTTGTCCTTCGAAGCACCCTGAGGTTGCGGGATAGCTAGGATCCTCCCGGTAAGCCGCATCCCGAAAGCCTCTCAAATCAGCACCTCGTCCCACCAGCCCTCTTCGGAAATGAAAAGATCATTGACTCTGAGCCCGGCCACCCTCGTCGAGTCGACCATTGTCGGCATCCGATCTAGCGGTAGCTCTATTACCCACCTATCCCCCAGGATATCAATGGACTGTCCATCCCCGATTGCCCCCCTGATCTCTAATAGCACTGACGGGGCCTGAGAGAAGATCTCCCTTTAGATGAAAGAGCAGTGATGCCTGGCCCGAAACTCCACCCTTGCCATGAGCGCACCATATTTGACCCTCAATAAAGCGCTCCACAGGTTGTCCGACTCCAAGACAAACCCAGCAGTGCGTCTTGCAGCTGGTACCTCCCGCCTCGCCACCAGTGAATGAATCCCCAAACTACCCCATCTGAGTGGCTGACAGACCACCTCCCACGCCACCAGGTCAGTGCCTCCCCTACCATCCCGCCTGCCCCAAATAAAGTTTCTGAATATCTGCTCTAGAGACCTCGGTAGTGACAATGGAACAAGGGTGTTTGCCAACATATACACTAAAATCGAGCTCAACACCATCCACACCAAAGTGACTCTGTCTATCATGGAAAGAGCATCCATCTGTCATCCCTCCAATCTATGCATGATACTCAGCTCGACATAGGAACAGTCGCTATAGCGAAGACGCCGACCAGTGATAAAAATCTCCGGATACCTCATCGTACCCTCCTGCTCGCCCACCCCTAGGATCTCTTTGATAGAGGCCTTTATATGCGGCTTGGTCTTTGGGCTGAAGCATATGGCGGACTTGACTTTTTCACCTGCTGACCAGAGGCAGAATAGTAACCTGCCAGGATGTCCCGAATCACCCTCGTCGCCCGCCTAGTCGCTCGAACCAGTAATAGGTAGTCGTCGACAAAGAAGAGGTGCGAGATTTGAACCGACTCTACCCTCGGCCTGTAAACGTCTAAGGCCTGAGTCTTCGTCACATGCCGCAAGGCTCTGGATAAGGTGTCTGAACACAAGACGAAGAGTAGGGGAGACAACGAGCAGCCCTAACAGAGGCTAACCACAGACTCGAATAAGTGTGTGGGAGAGCCATTCACAAGAATGGCAAAAGATGGAGTGCTCACACAACCTAGAACCCAACCAATACACTGCTCGTGGAAGACAAAACTCACTAATGAACTCCGTAGGAACTCCCAGCACATCCTATCATAAGCTCTCTCCATGTCTAGCTTGATGCTTATCAAACTCCTCCGTCTTGGGGTTCTCTGTAAGTCGAACATGAACTCATAGGCAATAAGGACATTATCTATCATGCTCTACCCTCCCACAAAGGACCCCTTCTTCAGATTGATCAGTCTAGGTAGGATGCCCCGCAGCCGAGCGACAAAAACCTTCATTATAGCCTTGTACAATGTAGTGCACCAACTGATCGACTGGTAGTGACACGGCTCTGTAGCATCCTATTTTTTTGGGATCAGGGTAACAAATTTTCTTCTAGTCAGTTGGTAGGGCTATCGAGCTGAAGAACTATTATATCGCCTCCACCAAATCCTGTCTGACGATCGATCAATACCTTCTGAAGAAAATCGGGGGAAACCCTTTTGGCCCTGAGGCCCTATCCTCCCCCCAATAACCATAGAGCCTCCCGAATCTCCTCGGCCGACACAGGTCTGATCAAAGCTTCATTCTCTTCCTCTGTGACACTAGTTACAGGTGGCGTCATGAAAGGCGAACTCCTTCTGCTCGTTTGATCTGTTCACTTGGACCTGAAAAGCTGCTCCCGCACCCGTTTGATAGCATCCAGATTCTCTGTCAACTGGCCATCTGAACCCTTAATTCTTCTGATTCTATTTCTCTGCCTTCTGATGATGGTCAACTGATGGAAGAATCTGGTGTTTCAGTCCTCCTCTTTGATCCATTGGATCATGGACTTCTACCTCCAAAACGTCTCATGTTAGCGAAGAAGTGAGTCATGAGTGGATAAGTGGGATTTGAGCTCCTCCAGATCCACCTCCGATAGACCCCTCCTATACCTCCTAGGATTGTAAACTGGAGATCGCCTCCTCTACCGTCCAGAAGATGTTGCCCACCTCCTTCCTATTCCACCAGACGTCGTTTAGTTATCTCCAACTTATGGGAGACTCTGTACATGACATTACCCCGGACTGGCACCCTCCAAGCCTCATAGAGGCAATCCGAGGTAGATGGCTCACCCAATAGTCCAGATAACTCTGCACCCATATAGCCATGTTGAAGACTCTATTAATTCGCTCCCAGACCCTGGCTTGCCCAAGACAGTTGTTGCACCAAGTGAACCTCGGACCATCAAAGCCAAGATCAATCGCCCATTGCTAGTGATGAACTCCTGGAACTCTCTAACCTCCCTCTTGTTGGAGAAGGCCTCCCCCCCCGCTTCTCTTATGGGCTATCAATACAATTAAAGTCTCCAGCCACCAGCAATGGATGTCCTAGCTGAGACAGTTTGGCTACCTCTTCCCATAAGATCCTTCTTTCTCTGAAATTTGTGTTAGCATATACAATGGCTAGGATCCACTGCCTCTCATTACCTTCAAAGATCACTATCATTATATGTCGCTCACAAACATTGAAGATATCCAGATCACCAAACCCCAATCTCCAGGCAGTAATTATGCCACCCGACAGACCACAGAACTCTACAGCATAGAAACCCTAGGGGAAGGCCCGCCTAGCCCACTGTAACTTCTTGATACTGAATGGGTTCAACTGCTATATAATATCAGCTAAGAAGCCATATCGATATTGAAATATCGAATATTTCCCGCTACAACTTGAGCTGCTTTGTCTGATAGTTTGGCGGGCTTAGCCCACATTACATTAGATAGTATTAAACAACCCTTGCATCAACATTTACCTAAAAAGCAAATCAGGATGAGAGTTACATATTGCATTATCGCTAAGTTTTCCTGTCTTCGACAATATATTTTTCCGTCAAACCGTATTATAAACCTACTTATGGTGTCCTGCCAGAAGAAAAATCAAGGTAACTGCAATGTAAATGAACAAATAAAATCTAAAGTATAGCTTTGTCCAAACAATTTTGATTTCAACACAATAGTCAATATGTGTGCGTGTGTTTCTCCCTTTCATTTAATATTTTCAGATCTCTATATTTACATGATTTTATGGTCTTAATAAATTTGATGGTGGTAGCATGTTTCGCGCTCCTTCCTTTTCATCAAAGAGGGATAGAGATGGAGATAGAGATAGAGAGATGGAGAGAGAGAATCCCAACTATGGGCAGTTGGATTAAGTGATAAAAAAAGCTTCCACTTTGGCAACTAGCATTGACCCAATGCTGCAAGGATATCGACACATAAAAGGTGGTGGTTAGCTTGGCAATTTGTACCTTTCTCATCATGTCACTAGATGTTTATGATTTTAGCTTAGACTAGAATCCATGACTTCGTCCCCCACAACCTTATCTTAGTCGATGTATTCCAGCGTGGGTTCAGCCTAAATGGGTGGCTCTAGCATATCATGGCCCTACTGCAATGCTTGAAAATTAATACGGAGCCATGCATGTTGGAATCTCATGATTAAAGGGGAAAAAAAAAAAAGAGTAGGGATGACAATTTATGACCCGATTTATCAAACCAATCCACGAACAGCCCATCTTAAGTAGGTTTGGATTTGACATAAATAGGTTTAATCCAGATCTATGTATTAAATGGATTGGATATAGGTTTAGACATTTGACCAGTTTAACCCGCTTTGATTTGTTTAATAATTGAGTCAGATCATAATGAGGTCCGTTTAACCTATTTACAAAATTTGCTTAATCTTGATCCGCTTAACCTGTTTAAATCTATTTAATTAATTAAAAATATATTTAACCTAACTTGACATGTTTAATAAATAATTTTTGATCCGGTCCGATCCAAATGTCATCCCTAGAAAAAGAAACTCCAATTATAACCTAATCCCACTTAGGCGATGCTTGGATTGCGACATCATGCTTCGATCATATTACCAAAGGCCAAGCAAGGATAGCATCTGCCGAATAGCCAATCCCAGGTCGACAATTACCTCCATTTCACATGCCTATTGGAATGATGGCACATCCATGGTCACATCTAGTGATTAATAAGATGGTCGGTTGCATTGTAGGGGAAATCCCAAGCAACCAACAGTATCTCCAAGTTTAATAATAAGCAAGAGGGCTAATGGTTTTGTTTAAGTTATCCAGAGATTATAGATAGCGGTCGATAGCCTTTCATGTTGCAGGAGAAGAGAATCTAAATGGCCAACCACCGATGCCACTAGGGCGCTAATTAGCCTGTCTAAAGTCCACCCAACAACTACAACTTGGGGCGAGGATGGACATCTGATGTGCCTCTCTGATACCCCACATAAGACTTAAATTGTTTGATTAAGTGTCTTGTTGCACCGAAAAGCAAGGGTTGTCACTAACCAAAGCTCGGCACCATTAGAAGCCAGCAGGCCATAGCGTATCTGGTCCAAACCAACACCATAAAGGGAGATTTCAGTATCTTGGAGATGATAATCTTCTGATCAGACATAATCCCGGAATCTTCGCATCCTCTGATGTCGAATATTTTATATTCTATCTTGCAAATGATGAGGATCTTAATTGGAATCTGTCACCATTGGACGTGTCACTGGTCGCACCGAATCCAACATGACTTGGACTTGACCTATTCGAATTGTGATCGTAAGCAGGAGACAGAATTTGGCATGGATTTGGATTGGGTTTGGTTTGGTCTTGGGTGGAGCAAGTTTAGCTTCTGGTTGGAGTTGATTATTTGAACTAGTTAGGTCGCCAAATTTATCATTGTTTAGGTTGATAGCCCAAACTAAGTTTAGCGAAAAAAAGATAATCCAAACTAAGTGCTGGTGGGCCTTGGAGCTCGGTCCTCCATTCTAGTCAGAAAAGGGGGGAGAAATGTAATCCAAATTCTAAGCACGAAATAATTCTTGATCGCATAGATTATACAATTCTAATATGAATATATCTAAGAAAATCAGAACATAGAAGATGACGTAAGGAAGAGAAAATAATCCCATAGATAACCCAAAAAATACTACCAGAATGCTAAGTAATAGAAAAAGCGACCCAATCAATTGTTCTGTTCGCTGCTCGGTACACATGAGTGATTCAGAAGACAGTATAATTTCTCGTCAGTCTACAAATGCCCATTGCCCGTCTTGTACTGGCCCTGGATCCACTCGAATTTATTAATCTGCTTTAACAGCATTTACATAAGGAGCGATGCATATCTCATAATCATGCCTGATTCATCTCACACAGGACAAAACACTTCCGAGCAATACTAGGAAATTGGATACCCCACACCGTCTCACAAATGAATAAGGTTATCCATCTAGAGAGTAATGAATGCCACTTGTTGTCAAAATGCTTATTAGTTTGCCCTGGGAGCTAATATTGTCAAACCAAAATGGCACCATTTGCCACTACCACCCTCTCAGAAATGGCTAAGCCTGCAATAATAGATGGTGTCAATTTAGAGGCAAACATTTGCATGCACAAGTGACCTAATTCACACAAGATAAGCGTGCAATCAGCAAGATCCTGGTGGCCTCAGATACTATTTTCCTCCTTTAGTGGAGAGTGCTAGTGGAGGAAATCATCTTCCAACGCAAACTCCAATTCGTTTGGTGCGCTCTCTCCTGGTCAAAAGTTGGCAAAGCCTAAGGCAAGACTCTCCCTCTGACCCCCTTTGAGTCAACACGCATGGGCATGAGAGGGAGCCACACCAGAGTTTTCAAACCTTTTGACTGATCTCAATCCAATCCTATTCCATCTTGTCTTCCATTACCCTTTCTTAACAAAGCATTCATCACAGGAGACATGTTTGCTTTCTGGCTACTTAGCATATAATATATGGATCTGGTTCGGTTGAGCTTCTTATATATTCCTTAAATTGTGAAGGAATTGGAGTCTAGATATGAAAATGGTGGGATCCAACCATGCCCCCCCAGAAAGAAAGGATTGCACACGCAATCATGCAAGTGTTTAGGTATGAATTCCTCGAAGAAAAAGTGTTTGGATATGGATTTGGATTCGAACACATAGAATTCATTGTAAAGTTGATTCCCTATGTTTAGAATTTTTAGGAGAATCTGGTCAATGGAAATAGTTAACAATCAAAAGGAGCATCAATTTCATGAAGAATGACATCTTTGGGGGCTAGAAGAACCCGCTCCTCCTCTAGCTCTCTCTCTCGTGGCTTCTTTATTTTCCCATGATAAAGTAGAACTTCACTAGCCAGACGTATATCCTCACAGTTGTTCATGTATGAGCTCAAACTTTACATGCTTGGGATTTGACTTGGCTTTGGATGTCCCGAATAGAACTTCGCACGTGCGATATTGATGTGTTCGACATCTATATCTTAACATAATTAGAAGAGTGAAAGCTTGTACAAGGTCTAAAGTGATCTGTTTGAGGACCAAATATCGAGAGCCATGAAATTAGGCGCGTGTATAAGATTTGTCTATTTGGTCCATATAAACTTGAGCAGTATCCTGTTGAAACTGGTGTTCATTGAAGCTGTTCATTGTCATAACATAGCTCTATTTTCTACCCCCTAAAAGAATATCTCTATTCTCCAAGTCTTCATGAATAATTTAGCTATCTTCTTCTTAAAAAAAAAATAAAGGTAAATTTATGATGAACAAAGAAAGGACAAGTTGGTACTCAAGAGTTACAGTAGGCTAGTTAAATTTGCAATCTAATAACCTTAACTCCTATTCTGATCACATAAACTGAGAATTTTTCCTCTTTTTTTGTGTGATTTATGACACATGTGGCTGGGAATGGTAGATGCAAAATAGGTGCATGTAGGCAATGTTCTCCTGCCTGGAAAAACTTATCTGGAGAAGTTCGTAGGACTGATGCAGTGGTAATTGAGGGTTAGAGCAGCCCAAGTTTATTTTCTATTTGATCATGAATTTATATTAGGTTTGTGTCCTAAGTCCAGCCTATTGACATGGTTGACATGAACTCTTTTTGATCAAACTATCAACAAAATTGTCAATGATTTTACTTCTAGGAATACAGGAGTCTTGCGCCATACAATTCGGTGAAGTTAGCAATTGTTGTTGCAAATTTGACATGCCAAAATCCCTCATGACTTTTAGCTTTTTTTTATTTTAGAAAACTCATCCAGAAAGAAAGAGTTATTTAAAGCAGCACCTTGCCAATTCTTTTGTACAGAAGCAAGCAAATTGCATTAGAGAATCTGATGCCTCGCCTTCTTAAACACAAACTTTCAAGAACAATTTCAAGTTAGAGTAACCTGAACATGTAATCCTTCATAAACTTGAATGACACTAGCCGGTCTCTTGATTTATTTTTACAGGATGAAGTAAGTTGCTTCAGAAACTCTTGTCACCATATAGGCATATGAGAAAGAAAGGAAGATCAATCCATGACCCAAAAAAATTTGGAATGGAGTAACTTGCAATGGATAGTGAGAATCAATCGAGTACTCCGTAGCTTGATCGAATGAGCTCTCTTTAGGAAACTTTAGTGCTTGGGCTTCTTTGAGTGTAAGATGCCAACTATGTAAAAGGACACCAGCATGGCATGTGTGATCAATTGATGACAGAGTGGAGAGTCATCTTTCCAGAGAGTGGACTAGTAACTAACACATGAGGATGGGGTAGAGAAGAGAAATGGAATGGAGGGTGAGAGCTGAGCTTATATTTTCATTTATACTTTGTGGTGAGAATTGGAATGGTGAATGGAGGGGGCATCAATGCTACCATGTGAGGGTAGGCATCTTGAGACCTCAAAAGGCCACAAGTTATGTCCACCAATTATAGAGTTATCCATCCATCCGCTTGCTTTTGGCTAAGTGCATAAGATATTTTTGATCCTAAAGGAAGGAAATTAAATAGGGTTGCGAGGAATAACTCTTTCCTTGTAGAATATCATTTTGTAGCTTTTTAAACATTGAGAAGGAAGCTATTGACTCTTGAAAGGACAAAGGCTTGATGTTGTGCATGAAGGAACTATGATGTACCATAGATCGATAGCGATCGAAATGAGGAAAAGATGTCGATTGTTAGCATTAATTAATAGTGTAACTTTGTATCGGCCCACCATTTGTCGTTCCTTCTGTGGATGCATCGTGGTCGGCCACCCTGGCATCGAGCTGTCCATTAGGGAGATCCATTGATTAAGCGACCAATATTGCTATGATTTTTCGTGGCTTGGTGTAGTTTTAGTCTTTGAGATGCAGTGGACATCAGTTGAACAAGTGTTGGGTGCAAAGGGTTGTGGGTTTTCATGGTTTTGTCTGGTTTAGAATGTTGGTGTTCATGTGATGCAGTTCGAAGTGCTAGGCATTGAGGAACTTGTTTCATAACATGCAGATATTTATCAAACCTGCAATAACTCCAAGTTATTGAAAAATCTGATGATCTGCATCATCAGATACATAGTTCATCTCTAATATTTTCATCTCTAAGGGATGCATATAATATGCACATCTCTGAAACAAATATTGAATGAATGATGAAATAATATTTATTGCTTTCTGATATGCTCGCCATACATATAATACTTTCTTATTGCCATTATTTTCTCCTTATGTTTTTAGAATTTGCATGAATTCTTTCTGAGCATTAAAAATCATTAGAATCTTTAATACTTTCTCATGTATTGTGTTATACCTACCATCACATTTTTTCCTCCAAAGCCCTAGGCAACTAAGACACCTAGGTTCCATAGTCTCCAAGCATCAAAGCAAATGATAAATCGGACACCATGCATAAGTTTGTATGCATATTTGGAGGAAAGTTATATAAATCTAATCACATTCCTGACTAGATTTAGCATTATTAGAATTGAAGCGACGACTAAGTTTAATATAAGACTATGACAGACAAAATTTTGCCAAGCACAGAATCAGAGCTAGTGAAAGAGATAAGGGATGATTAATATAAGCTTCATGCCTTGATCTTAATCTAAAGGTGAGTTGCACCCTGGGTTGATTAGGTCAGGGTAATACCAGGCCCAGATATGTAGTCCTTGAATGGGTGTTAACATAATGTTGGGTTGGGCCGGTATGGGGCTTGGACAGTTTAAAACCGACTTTTTGTGACTTTCAAGCTAAAAACATTTAAAGGCCTGGCCCGCGAATCCACATCATGGGCCATAAATTGTCATAAATGCTATTCCCATTAAGTCTTTTAGTGACCCCAATATTGAGCCCACAGAAGGATGGTGGATTAGAATGTAGCAAGTCAACTTAGGCTTACAGCCCAGGTATTTGCTACAGTTGTTCTTAATTTTTTTAGAGTAAACTACAAAAACCTCCTTGAGATTTATATTTTTTTATACTTATGTCTAATAGTTTGTAAAACCTACACTTATATTCAGTTAAATTAACGGCATTGGTGAAACCGTTTCTCTTATGTAAAAAGTCAAAATTGCCTTTGGGTGGAGAGGAGAATGCACGCGCTTTCTTATATTCTTGGACGGCTGTTATGTCACACTTAAAGATTATTTTGGTCATTTTTTTTTCTGATTTAGTATTTGTGTCCTATTTAAAGTTAATGTTTTGACTGCTGTTAAATTATGGATTAAAGTGTTGAATAAACTAAACCTCAAGAGGTAAGCATAAATTTTTCAGACTATTGGATGTAAGTATAATTTACTCCTAATCTCAATTTTTTTATAATTTACTCAATTTTTTAATTAAATAATCTTTTTTATTTTTTTCTATGATCTAATACTACCAAAATCTACAATTGCAAAACCAGGGAAGGCCACCATGCCCATGCCAACCAAAAGCAAGACCGATATGCTTTCGATACTCAAAATTTGATATGTCTTGGTGAGTCAAACCTAGACATATAATGGCTTCTCTTTTAACGGCAAAAAGACTTTTATAACGGGTAATGTTAAGACATGAATTCCACGATTACTGAATATTAATAATTCCCTTGTCATCGTTTCTTAGAGATGGTTTTTTTTTTACTAATTTGGGACTTTAATTGGTTTTTTGGTGTAATACATGTACATGGTGCTTATTGTCTCTCTCTTATTATTTCGTTTGTTGATGATGCATTTTTTTCTTGTCCAAGTAATTACATATATCATGTACAGTCATACACCCAACTTAGACCTCCTGATAAGTATAACCTAGCTTGCATCATTGAGAACATGAGCATTAACATCATGAGCTACACCCATAATGTCAATTTCAAGCTTTAAACACCTGCACTCTGGTCATGTTTGGGGGCATGGTTTAAACATGAGGATCGCAAGTTGGGTCTTGTATTGGCATGAGCACGAATACTTTATAGTGAGTGGTTTGCACCGTAGAGCTCGGTATTTTTTTTTTTTTGAAGCGGATGTGTTATACATGGTGAGTACAAATACATTCAATAAAATCAAAAGATAACAATTTTCGGAGCACTCTGAGTAAGTTCTTCTCCTCCAGCCACAGGATCTTCCTAAAATGATTAGCCACATAAGAGACTACCCAATCTGCCGCTCCATTGGCCTCACGATACACTTGCTTGGCCTAAACGACCATCTTTCCACATACTATAGTTTTAATGTTCCTGAGTAGCGGGGGGCTATCGCCCGCACCACCCACATTTTCGCTGGATCCAATCGATGACTGTCGTGGAGTTGCCTTCTAGTACTATAGCACATGCCGACAAAAATTGTCAGGCATAACTCAAACCCGACCAAGCTGCCCTCAGCTCTGCTCCTGGAACCAAAATGTCGAAGATCTGACAGACCCCAGCCATAATAATCCTAGAGTCCGGACCTTTGATGATGAAACCCGTCCCTCCACTACTCCCGCCATCCCGTACACACCCATTGAAATTTATCTTGAGGCTGCCATTAGAAGATGAATGTCCATCAAATAAAATATTATTACATGTCATACATGGTGCACATTATTTGATGGCCGTCCATTTTTTTATGGTAGCCATTAAGCGCTGTACCAGGCTCTATGGTATAAACAATACACCATAGAGGATCTTGAGTTGGTGGATTTAAAACATATTTATGAAATAATGAATTTTATTATGAAAATATTTTGATAAAGCGTAAACATGAATATAAAAAATTTTCATTCGATTTTTTTTGGCTACTTCTCTGGTACCTCGTATTATATGACTTACCTTTCCAAACTCAGGATGTGTTTGGCTTCATGGAAATTGCTAGGTCTTTGAAAATTCTAGTTTTTAATTTGTTTGTTTCTTAAAAAAATTAACAAATTTAAAAAAATTATATGTAATCCCTTGAAAACATTTTCTTTCCATAAATTGTAAGCAATCATCCTCTATGAAAATTAAATCAAATTATCTGTTTCACATATTTTCTTTATTTATTTTTGCACTTGCATTAAAAATTGGACTAGACACCTCCCATCCTAAATAGTGAGGTCCAATAAGTCTACGAATCTACGTATGAACTGGGTCCATTTATTGGACGGTTCAGATTGTATCTTCTGAGTACCCTACAACGATATCTAAACACCCGATAAAAAGGAAGGCGACTTAAAACCCTAGAATCCCCTTCCCCCTTTACATGACCGAAGGCAGCCGCAGAACGAAGCGGTAGGAGCAAAACCCTAGCGAGAATGGTAACCATAATCTCTCCTTTTCTCCGCCTCTCTTCCTCTTCTCTCTCGAACGCTAGCCGAGCTCTAATCTCTCTTTCTTGGCAGGGTATTGATCTCGTCGCCGGCGGCCGGAGCAAGAAGGCCAAGCGCACCGCGCCCAAATCCGACGATGTCTACCTCAAGCTCCTCGTCAAGGTGGGATCCAATTTGGATCCAAGCTGATTTGATCTTTCTTATGTTACTCTCTTCTTGTAATCGATACATGGGGCGAGTATTTCTATCTATTGCTTTGTCTGATGGATTCTATTGGACGGTGTTGGTGATCAGCTCTACCGGTTTTTGGTGCGGAGGACCGGGAGCAAGTTCAACGCCGTGATCCTTAAACGGCTGTTTATGAGTAAGATCAACAGGCCCCCAATCTCCCTCAAGAAGCTCATAACATTCATGGAAGGAAAGGTTAGATTTTTTCCATCATTTGTTTCTGTAATTCCTTTTGTTTTGTGTTTGTGTATCGATTTTCTTGGTTTTTGGATCAGGAGGATAAGATTGCGGTCATAGTGGGGACTGTGACAGATGATAAGAGGGTGTATGAGGTCCCAGCAATGACGGTGACGGCTCTTAGGTTCACGGAGACGGCGAGGGCTAGGATTCTTAAGGCTGGTGGAGAGTGCTTGACGTTTGACCAGCTCGCTCTCCGTGCACCCCTTGGACAGAACACGGTATGTGTCGATCTAAGCATCACCCTAAGCTGATTTCATTTGGCCTTCTTTATCATATGGTGCGTATGAAAATGGTAGTGGCGAATGTTATAGACTCGGTGTTCTTATTCTTAGTTTGATAATGTTGGCAATCACAACATTCGCTTTATGTTTTGTTATATGGGGTTCTGTAGATACTAGGATAGTTTGGAACTGTCAGCAATCATCACAATGTATATGGGTAATTTTACAATTACTGCATCATTCAGAACATAAGCTGTTAGTAATGATTCATAAGTCTGGACATCTCATTCTCTTATGGTCAACCGTGGATTGATATAGAGATCAATGAAGAAAGGACATTTCTTAGTTTGCCTCTGATGCGAGGACTTAAAATTTTGCTAAGAGATCAAAATAAAGAGAACAAAAGGGAAGCCCCTGAGATATCCTTTAGAGTAGGTCGGACCTCTACTCTAGAGAAGAACCTAAACTTAAGATAAAGGGGGTTAAGAGAGCTCATTCAGGGTAGAAACTGGTGTAGAAATTGAACCTAAACCTAAGATGAAGGGTAAAAGAGCCCATTCAATACAGAAACTGGTTCAAAAATCATTGTGGTCGAAGTTGAGAGTCAATAGATAAAGTCTTCTTGCTGCCTCTATCATTTCTCAATAAAGAGGAAGTTATTTCCAGCAGTACTTCCTTTGGGTGTTGGTTTCCGGTAGTTCCCCCCCTTGATAAACTCCTTGGCCAGATAACAAAAATAAATTACCCATATATGGTCTCTTGTACGAGTAACAAGTGGCTAAACATTGCCTCTCTGAGTGTCATACGTAAACAAACAATTAGATCTTTGTTGATACAGTGTTATCATCTGCTTATTATAGTTGGCCAATGACTATTTAATTTTGGGTGTAAATGTTATGGTATATTGATGATTTAACTATCTCGGTTTTAGAAGGCAAATGAGCATGCATGCATGTCTGAAAGTTTTAGAAATTAAACCAGGACCTGTCAACCACTCGGTAAGTCTTTGTCCTAATTATTTGTTCATTTTGTTGGACCTATACTGTATTGGAAGGAACGAGTTAGGGGGAAATTGGGTTTATCAATGTTACCCTGTGTCAAATTTCAGTTTTTGATAACTATCATTAAGGTTATTCTGTAAGGAAAAGATAAAGTGACTTTTTCCCACCTCCCTTGTGCCATACAATCCCCATATCCCTCTCCATGTTCCTCACACTTGCATTATCTCAATATCCTATTTCAATGTTCATCATGCTTGCATTACTATTTTGTAAAGTTTGTATGAGAATTGAGTGATGTTCCATGTAAGGGCAAATTTAACTTATGCAAAACCCCATCGTTGCTTTTAATATAATTTGTATGCAACCAAAGTGTTAATTGAGAAGAATTTTTTCTATTTTTTGGGAGAGGAGGTGGAGAGAGCGAGGGAGGGAGAGAGGGTGAGAGAGAAAGATGAGCTTTTATCTGATAAGTCCAATTAAAGGATCTATAGTTCTGAAGAATAAATAGTAAGCCTTGTCAAGTGATGGTTCATGTTGTCTATCATGCTCTCGACTATTTTTAGTACTTGGGAAATTAAAAAAACTGCGAATGTCTCCTGCTGATACATCAAGTATTTATCTCTTGCTGATACATGAAGTAGATTTAAAATGTATTGCAACAAAAAAAGTGTTTTGGAATATAGTTGATAATCCATATCATTGATCACGCTTCAAATTTTTTGGAACAGTTCAAACTGATTTGATAATTAGTATGTCGTGCTATTGGTATTGTTCACTGCACTAAGTAGGAAATCATTAAAATATATTATTTTTGGTTTCTAGGTGTTTTGGACATTGAGGTTCAAGCTTCGAAGTAGATATTTAGTGTCTATGTTCCAACATTCATGTTGCACTGATAAGATTGAGTCTTCTATTTTACTAGAAGGGTTCTAGTTTAACTCTCTATTTTTGACACATACACACACAATATAATATCTTTATTATAAGAGTTTCCATTAATCATAAGATCTTGGAGTGATTAGCAACTCTGTCCTGTTTAGTTAAGTTTCAACAAAACTTATATGTTAACTTCTTCTTGTTCTTTTTTCTTTTCGTATACAAAGATTGATCCAATTTTTGGTCCCAGTGATGCTCATATAAACCATGCTAATGCTGTAATTATTTGATGATTATCTGACTATGTTCTTTTCTGAGGCAACTTTTTCACTCATTGAAATTTTATTTGCTTAGGTTTGATGATATAATACCTTCTAAATTTATCCAGATTGGAGATTTGATGCTTGCATTATAAGCTGGAATTATCACTATTGTTCAGAGGTTGAATTTTGGAATGTTTGTTTAGATGTGAATAAGGTCTTGCACTGTTATGTAGACATAGCATTTGCTTGCCTCATTTCTTAAACTACTTATAATATGTTAATAGTTCTATATATTCAATATTTGCCACCTCAAGTTTCAGGCTTGTACTCTTGCCATTCGTTCATGATTTTCTTTTATCATGATGCTTTAAGCCATGATGATGTTGTCTTAATCTCAGGCAAGGTTTGCCGAATCGGTACTGAAATCCGTACCAACACACGGTACGCTTGGGTGTGCCAGTACAAACCAGTACCAGAATTCGTACCGGTTGGTAGATAGGTCGGTACGGTATCGAACACGGTATGCTTGGGCTAGAACCGGCACACTCAATTTTTTTGTCGAGTTTTTCAAGTTGATTTTATCGTTAATCAATTATTTTGATCTTTTTTAATGATTTTAAGTCTAATTTGATATTTTTTGATGTTTCTATGATCTCGGTTTAATCTAAATGATGCATCTTATTGTTTTAAAATTATACAAATTATAAAATGATTAGTGAGATATTGCATGTGACAAAAAACAACAAAATATCCTCAAATCAAGTGTGAGATAAAAAATATAAAATAATATAATTAATTATATATATTTAAAATACAACATATATACCAATATCTAAAATCTCTTTGTATACGTGATCAGAAGCATCAATCGACTTGTGAAAAAAAGTTTTCGTATCATAATATGTCAGAAAGTTGATAATGCTTCGTCTGGTAGAATCAGTCCAATCATCACAATCACCGTCAGTCCATGTATGGGCTACTTGTTCTTGTATGAGGCAATTCATTATTCTAGTTTTTTATTATTGTCAAGAAGCTTACCGTAGATGTTCTTCGGGGCTGGAGGATCTACACTGGAACCGACAATCTGGATGGCGAAAATGGCAGACCCATAGTAGTATTATGTGCCACATTCGTTAGGATGTGGTTGAAGTAGAACTAGGATCCAATAGCTCATCATATGTCCTTATTATTTTGCTTATTTTTTTTCAGCATAGATGCAAAAAACCCTCAGCATAGATGTAAACTGCTATACGGCACCGTTTCTGCTGACGGCCTCTCTTATTGAGGAGGTTCTTCTGAATTCTGGATCTGTCTTGCTGCTCGCAGAATCAGAGCCCGACTCGTAGTCTGAGGGCCCACATCGAGCTTTATGACTGGCCATCTCATTTGTTGCCATTGATCTTTCAAGCTCGCTTGCATAGTAATCTGAATCTGTCTTGTCATTTGGAGCGGACGCCTCTTCTAACTTCCTAAAATGATAGGAAGGTGGCTTTTCGTTCAACGGTCCATCTTTGCATTCTTCGTGAAAATTCTCTTCTTCGCTGTTCTAAAATCAGCGAAGTGTTTTTCATTATCTGCCGAATCTTTTGTGAAAATTTTCGGTACATAGATATATCGGGATAACCACTAGCTAAGCGCTGCTTCAACCTGCTTACCCTTCTTCTTTAACTCTGTATTGCATCGGTTGCATTTTCAATGGTGTCGACTCGAGAGTATTTGTCCATGATTCCAACTAATATCACATTATGGCTTCTTTTTTCTTTATGGCTTCATTCGTGCAGGTTTATTAAGTATGTTGCTTTATCAATTATTTAAAAATAGCAAAATTTTGTAACGATGAAGATAATTTTTTTAATGTCAAAAAATACATCTGATTTACCTAATATATAATACTAATTTTTCATATTTATTTATTCATATATTTTTTAATAATTTTTAAATTTAAAACTATATTTAAATATCATAAATTAAGAAAAATATGTTTTCTACTTTAGAAATTATTTTTTATAATTTTCGGTATTATTGATATATTTTTAATTATTGTTCAAATTTAAAAATAATTTTTAAATATTAATATTTTGAAAAATTATTTTTAGCTCGGATCTATGTAGAACTCAACAATGGATGCTACATATATTTTTTAGACCCATTGGCATAATCAAAGGCTACTTATTTTTTTAATTTTTTTTAAATTTAGGTTTAGGCCACTGTATGCATGATCACATCAAAATTTGAATAAATGGACACCAAATTTTGCTAGAGTAGCTTGCATGCCCTTAAATATGCTTCTAATTTTACAATTTTTTAAATTTTATTATATATATATATTTTTTATTCAAAATTATATTTTTAATTTTTAAAATTTATAAATAATTTAGAAATTTTTATGTCATCATAGATCATCCAAATCGAAAATTTTGGCATGATCTTTTCTCAGTTTGCAAATTTTGAGCTATTTTTTTAGCAAAAAAAATTGAGAGAATGATATAGAGGAGAGGAAGCACACTTTATTTAGGCTTGGATCTTTTAATCATGCCGAATCGGTATGATTTTCGCCGTGGGGGGAAGGAGAAAGTCGGAGGGCTTAGAAATGATATTTTTTAATCAGCAAACAAATGAAAGGGGAGGGGGCTCAGTTCAAAATCGGGTCGACTCTGTGTGAATGGATCCAGTCGGTTCCTATTGGTTTCGGCTGGTTCTGGTCAGTTCGGTCTGGTTCGGGCTTTTTTGACTAGTTCCGGTCGGTTCGAAATCGGTTCTGGCCGGTTCAGGGTCGAAACCAACTCCAATAGACAAACCGATCCGGTTTCCCACCGAGTCATCTTGGTACGAGCCGAACCGGGCGGTTCGGTCTGGTTCGGCCTTCCTTGATCCCAGGTCATTAAGAAACCTTCCAGAATATGGAAATCAACGAATAAATACCATGGCAGTATCCGAGCAAAAATATATAATTTGATTTTTTTGTATTTAGATCATCTTGTGCAGTCATATTTTGATTTCTTATGACATCCTCTAGTGCCTCAGTATGCTGATGTTTAGATCGTTGTTTTATTTATCTCCTTTTCTCTAAGTGTATTTATATGTGAGGAAACCATGTGTGTTGTCTTCATAGATTTGTATTTGTAACAATCTTAATTGATGAGTCTTCTCACTTACCATTTAAATTTGTCTACCAATTCTTCTTTGTTGAAGTGTTGGTTGACAATGTCTTTGTTCATATTCTTAGAGGAATATCACAGTTTCCCCTTCTTGCAGTGTCTTCATGGTTTATTTTACATTTGATTATATTTTATGTAATTTTCAATGAAGATAAGAAGAAAATTCTATATATGGAGTGATAGGTAGTACTCCAATGGGTTATACTTGGCAGGTTATGTTTTTTTTTTTTGGTACAGAGGTTATGCTTCTTTAATTTTATGTATCAGCACTACTACTGAAAAATACAGGGCCTGAAATTCTGATGGAAGCATATATCTTCTCAGCAGTTGTCCTATCAAATTGATATTCTATGGAAGTTGAACGTTTACCATGAGTTTGTTGTGGCCATCTGTTATGATTTCGAAAAATGGGTGTATTTTCTAATTCGAAATAAACTTCTTGTTCTTGCAGGTTCTCTTGAGGGGTCCAAAGAATGCCCGGGAAGCTGTGAAACACTTTGGTCCGGCTCCTGGTGTGCCTCACAGCCACACAAAGCCTTATGTCCGTTCCAAGGGGAGGAAATTTGAGAAGGCCAGAGGAAGAAGGAACAGCAGGGGATTTAGGGTTTAGGTCTCATCCTAGTCATTCCAAGGGCAAACCAAAATGTTACCATTTGAGTAGCAAAGATCTGCTCTGTTTGGAATATGTTGGTATGTTTCAGTTTTCAGGACATGGGGAAGTGAAGCAGACGTGCAGCTTTTCTGTTCATTTGATTCAAAGCTCGAACCATTTACATTGTTATTTTATGAGAAATTTTTGATGGCTTGTTTTGTAGTCAAGTTGGTGATGGGATGTGTTCTGTGATTTGGGTTTCAAAAGCTGCTAGGGATTAGCAATAGAAATCAGCACCTGCGTTCTTAACAAGGAAAAATTAATCATTTATATGCTGATGGATCATCAGTTGAGGCAGAGCTGATGAATTTCTTTTTTAAATGAAGCAGATTTCTCGTTCCAATTCAATGTTGATTACTAGTGTCAATTGTCATACTGATTGCGACTGCTGTAGCTAAAATCAAGCAAGCTATTTTGGGGTTCCTAATGTTCACGGCCGGCATTGGTGTCTCAAAAGCCTCCTCCGCATCGGGACCAAGATCCTGGATTCTTTCATAAATTCAATGCTATAAGTGAAGTGAATTAGAGATTTGATTCTAGAAAACCGACAGTATTACTTATGAATGAAGCAGGTTACACATTTGCTTTGGATATGACTGCAGGAGAGATCCAATCTTCTGCAAATATGCAAAAGTTTCAGCTTTTTTTTTTAAATAAATAATTTAGGTATTGGTACCTTCTATATAGTCAGTATAGGCATTATCTATGCATATGTCTCCGCGTGTCAACTAACCTTTCTCATGCTGCAAGGCACAGTACTTCATTTTCTTCTTTTTAATCACTTCATAGTTTATCACATGGATATCTCCATCAATTGCTCTAACATCGAAGGTAGCCAAGGATTATTTGAGGTATAATAAGTAGCTACATGGTATGTATAAATGCAATCGATTGGATAACAAAGGTTAGGAAAAAAGTAATTTCACATCAATGTTTTGTTGGAGGAGCCATCTCGATGGTCGCAACTGCATCCAATGCCAATAATTTTTCCAAGTGGATTCCATGGAAATAAGGCTAGAATAACACACCACAGTCTACTGATGGCACTGGGACAGAAGGTTAGGTATATCACAAAGCATCACCAAGCTCATAATTTCTATATATGCTAGAACAACGACAAAGAAGAAGCACTCTCAGGACAACCTCTTTGACAAAGATACTTGGCACCCGATGTTTGGAATAGTTGCCTCATTAACATCCACTAAAGATGATTTCACCACACACCATATCAGAACTTCTGGATGAAGTCAGAGATGTGATCGGTGATCTCCTGCGCCTTCTCCTGGTTGATGAAGTGAGCAACTCCCTCCATGACAACTACTTCCTGAAGGAAAGGAACATATTCCTTGAAGCCACCCTTGTGGATATAGTCCTGCATACCTGGGTAATGGTAATTGAGATCCAGGTCTCCAATAATAAACTTAGCTGGTACTTTTATTTGTGCTCCAGTCCATGGTGCTGCAAGCTCCCAGTTTCTGCAAGGAAAAATAATCCCAATAATGTAAAGGAGTCCAGTTATATAGTCCTTATGTGAGCAAGCTCACCAAGTATCAACACCAGATGCTCGATACTAAACAACAACATCAAGGGGAGAAACACAGATGAATACGTATATAATACGAGCATAGCAAGCATTCCAAATAACTTCATTGGATCAAGAAGCTTGATGCGTTCATAATCAAGATAACAAATTTTGATCACTTGGGAAGTTGAAAAAGCTTGGTTCCACCACATAATGAGGCATTTTTTCTGATACAGACATTTTGATGGAGTTGGAGGCTGCAGGTAACTTACAAGTCCAAACATCGGTAGTAATTGATCGGCCCAGTAAAACCAGACTTCTCAAACTTGCTCTTGAAATAGTTGATGTCTTCTTCCGAGAGCCAAGAAGGCAATGTAATGTGCTCGTTAGGTGAACCCCAGCCGTCCTTGGGCATGAAAACAGGCCCTGGATTGCGATACGTGAAAAATTTCCTGAGGACCGTTGCAGTTCCAAGCCGAGCAAATTCTGCTTCTGCAGCGCCAGGTTCCTAACGCAATATTATGGGATACGTACAACCATTTTAAAGAGTGTTCATCCAACAAAATAAAACAAAATAAAATGACCTGAGAATTGCCACAACCAGCAGCCATCCTGGAACTTAATCCAGCGGTGACAACTGCTACAATCTACAAAAACCCTTATGGCATTCGGAGTATCTCTGTATAGGCAAATTACACATGTGAAGTCCTTGGAAGAAAGATCCTAGCCATGGGAACTTAGGCCAAAGAGAGAATGGAACTTGTACTGCAAGTGAGGTGACTGAATTGATGATTAGGTTCCAAATGGTTGGTGTCTTTGTTGAAAAGGATGGCACGAGCCTCACTACGCTAGAAGGGAAAGTATTGAGTGTAGTCCTAATGCTGCATGGGCTTTACATCTTAGTTACAAGAAGCAGGTGTGGGTGAAAGAACAAATGGAGATGCGGATGCAGAGAAATAGGTCTTTTTAGAATTTTTCTAATAAAGAAGCAGTTATGAAGCCAGGAAGATTAGAAAAGTGAGCACCACCTTAAACTCGTGACCAGTTTGCATGTGGGTGGAGGTTCTAATTGAGAATTATGACACAAATAACTATGAGTGCAGCTGCTCCCAGCACCCTTATTCACAAAGAGAAGCAGCATACACACTCATGTATCCATACGAAAGCATATGCATATGACTTGCTATATCTCAACAACCAAATTTCGTGACAACAGCAGAGTAAAGAATACAAGCGTAAAGTAACGGACCTGGAATCTAGAGACATAGGAGTCATCTCCATAAAGAGCCCGAAAGTAATCCAAGGGCTTCGCAGCAGGTTGCCGGCGCATACACGCCACGCTCAAGTTTACCAATGCTTTCACCAGGTCCGGCCTAAACAGGCAGAGATGCCACGCCACGAGCGCCCCCCAGTCATGCCCCACAACAAACACCTTATGTTCAAACACCCGAAAATATAAAACTTAACGTCGCCGGCGAAAGATGTTCGAACTTTTTATTATTAGATAAAAGAATGGTCACCTGAGAGAGGGAGAGGGCGTCGAGGAGTGCGACGAGGTCGCCGACGAGGTGGAAGATGGTGTAGGAGGCGACGTTGGGCGGCGCGTCGGTGTCGCCGTAGCCGCGGAGGTCGGGGGCGATGGCACGGTATCCGCGGGCGGCGAGGCCGGCGATCTGGTGGCGCCACGAGTACCAGAGCTCCGGGAAGCCGTGGAGGAGGAGCACCGCCGGTCCCTCCCCCTTCTCCGCCACGTGCATCCTTATCCCGTTCACCTCCACCGTCCGATGCCGTTCAAACGTCATCGTCCGCCTTTCACAGTTTGGAATAGATTAAATAATTAAGAGAGTAAAAAATTGAGAGTAAGATTGAAAAATTGAGTTATTGAGTGATGTGGTGAAAAAATTAATTTGAAGAGGTATATATAGTGTTGGGGATAATTTTTGTTTTTCAAAATACCCTTCAAACTAGCCATTTTTTAGTTGTTAGGAGGGGTAAAATAGTTATTTCGCAAAATGTCCCTCAAATTAGCTATTTTTTTAGTTGTTAGAAAGGGTAAAATAGTCGTTTTTTTCGGTTTCAAACCGGAACCGAATCGTTCATCAAATCTGGAACCTTAACCAAACCGTATTCCTCAAGATTCCGGTTTGGTTAAGAACCGTGAGACATGGTTCCGGTTTCAGTCCGGTTCTTTCCGATTTGGTTCCGATCCGATTTTTCGGTTAGAACCGAACCATCATCCGATCTACTTTTACCTCTCCGCCGTCGGCAATGTCGCTGGCACGTACGTACAACCAAATAATCAGTATGGTCATTTAAAATTCAAAGTCGTATCATGTTCGAGCCTCAGATTTGGAAATCTGAGACCCTTTATCCTCTATTTAAAAGGTCCTACTGTATAAAATATCTAGAGACTCGAAATCTCATTTCCAAAAACTCTTTCCCATACATGAAATTGAAGTAAAATGATCAGTAGGAATATAGCTAATAAATAGAAGTCTATCAAAATCTATAAATTCTACAAATCTGATCTTGATCTAAGCTATTTTGGATGTTTTTATACTGTATATCAAACAAAATAAATTTGATGCACAAGGAAACTACATAAAGAATATATTATTTTTTATTTGTAGTTATTTTATGTAATACAAATTATGCGCGGTGATAAGGATTTTGATTTTTACTATATACATGTATATCTATATTTGTATATATTTATGTAAGCAATCATTATCAGAATTATTTAAATATTTTTGTTGTTATTCTCGGTGGTTTTATGTTTTAACTTTATGAAAATCATGGATAAAAAAAATGCATGACTTGGCAGCATATTGACAAACTAGATGCCTTGTCAATTTGAATGGCTTGACATGATATTCCACCTAAATTAAAAATAGAATAGTTTCTATATTTTAATATATAATTAACATAATTGGAAATAGAATAGTTTCTAATTTTTTAATATTCAATTAATGTGGACTTGAATACTATTGCAAATGATTGGTGAAAATAAAATGGATAATATCCAACTTGATCCATTTGGGCGCACAAATTGTCTATATATAGGTACCAACTAGCATCTAACAATATTCATATTTATAATTGTATTCATAAAAACAATAAATATACAAATATGAGAATAAACTAAAAATTTAGTGTATTGCCAAATATCCAATTTTGTTTGTAATTTCGGTAATTCTTGATAGGGAGTAAAATGGATCGTCCAGAACTAAAAGGCCACCCAGTTTCGGCCCAATAAACATCAACAACAATCGGTTGAATTCTCACTTCAGCCCAAAGTCAGCTCGACTTCGAACTCTGCCAAAAACTTCACCAACTTCAGATATTCGCCGACTCCCCCGACCAAGTTCGGAGTGCCTCCAATATTCACCAACCTGTCCCGACCAAGCTTGGGGCGCCTACCTCAGTAATACGCCTCGACCCTTGAGCTCGGGGCGCTCCACCGAGCACACATCGGAACCCGGTAGCCGAGCTACTCTTAGCACCCGTCAAGCTGATCTTGTCAAACGCGTGATGCGACTTTTTCAACAGGCTCGACCTCGCCAACGACCGCACCCATGTGCGCGCCTACGCCCATCTACGTGGTCGTACATTACAACACTATTATGCCACGTCTTTATAGCCGGCCTTTAACAGTTAGACGGCACCTTGACTACTCCGGCCATACCTTGCTATGACTGTCAACACCCTACCGTTCTAAAAAATGGGTAATACTACACGCCACCAACCAGCCTAAGCTGTCTGCCATCCGACTCAGAGCCACGCCTCTTCATGATGAGGGTTAACAGTGCCTCTGCCACCTGGGCCTCTCCATCGGGACTATAAATAGCTTGGTCTGGTAACTTATAAAGGACTTTTTGGCCGGACCAAATTTACCCCATTCTAACTTAATCGTCGGAGGGCCTTCACCGGAAACACCGGTGAGGCTTTGTGCAGGTCCGCGACCGTCGCGCAGGAAGTGGCTTCCGTCTCCTTCTTTCAACAATAGGCGGCTCCTTCGACTCTACCGGCGTGGTCACCCTCGGGCCAAATTTGAACCACAACAGTTCTCACAATTTTTTTTTTAATGAGAACTATATCAATATGTTCTTAATTTTTTTTTTTTTTTTGCCAACTGATCAACTTTCTGCAGAGCCCTTCGGCAAGCATAAAGTAAATTCCGCTAGAATTAACAGAGAACAGACATCTTTTACACTCTCCCCCCAAAAACAAAAGCGAGGGGTAAGAAAGCAAGCACTAAGAACTTAAACCCTTTCCAGCCAGATAGATTGTTGGAGCTTTTTTGTTCTTTGAACTTATTTCATGCTTTCATGGCACATCAACCACATATTAACTCAGAAGTGCTAGGCTCCCTCCATAACAACTAACTCCGGAAGGAATGGAACATTTTGCTTAAAGCCACCAAGGTACGTGGTCTTGGATATACTTGGGTGATCCAGTTCTGCTTCCATAAACTCAACTTCTACTTTTATTTGCACCCACTATAAGAAAAAGAAGCATAGCCAATACTTTTTAAGATCTTTATCGATGCTTATAAGCATCGGTAATTTGCTTTCTGATGCTTTCTAATGCATCACAAAAGTATCAGCAAAATTAGCGACAACTTAGCGATGCTTAAAAGCGTCGCTAATTGCCGACGCTAACAAGCATCGGTAATTTTGATTATAATTATGCTTTAAAACGTCATTAGAGTTAATTTTTTTATTTAAAAAAAAATTGAGGCGGAGGCTCTTTCGGATCTAGGGCTAAAATTGATGGATGGAAAGGGTTGGTAGGTATTTAAGATAAGTGTTGTTTCCATTTTGGTTTTCGACGATGCTTTTTAGTGTCGTCTAAGTCAAGCTCCCGTCGATGCTTTAGAGAAAGCATTGGTATCTCCCAACTCTATTTAG
Source organism: Phoenix roebelenii (assembly GCA_025769935.1). Lineage (NCBI taxonomy): Eukaryota > Viridiplantae > Streptophyta > Magnoliopsida > Arecales > Arecaceae > Phoenix > Phoenix roebelenii. The sequence continues at coordinate 298,394 of JAOXJJ010000231.1, forward strand.
AAGCCTCGGCAAATTTTGATGTACCAACCAAATTGCCAATGCTTCTCTCTAGCGTTGTTTGTTGGTGTCAGAATTTAGTGTTTTTCCTGTAGTGACTTTTGTTCATGGTGCTGCCACCTTCCATTTTCTGTACAAAAGCCTCAACAATACAAAGAACCAGTCCATTTAAAACACTCTAAACCTGCAATTTTCAAGAGGCAGAATAAAAGAGAGGTGGATTGGTTCCAGAAAATTAAGGAGCTTAATCCCCTCCAAATCTAGAATACTAACTAGTTTAACTATTAACCTGGTAAGGGTTGCCTCATTATATATGAGGCACTTATCTGATGCTATAATTTTAATTTGATCTAAAATCGTCGGAAACTTACGTAGCTAACTGATCGGTCTGTAAAAAAAGACTCGTCAAATTTGCTTGCACAATATATAGTTCATGTCCCTTCTAAGAGCCAAGAAGTCAATGCAATTTGCTCCAACACATACTAACCTTCCTTGAGTATGAGATGATGTCCCGGATTTTGAGATGGTAGAAATTTTCTGAAAATTGATGCAATCTCTTTGTGAGCAAACTATGGCTCTATAGCTCCAGCTTCCTACCCTAACATTATGAAATAATTATTAAAGAAGAAGGTTAGAAATGAAACGAAACTGATGCCAAACCACAATCCCGGATGGTAGATGCATACAGATACAGGTAGAGAAACCGCACAAAAGGAATGGATGGTCTGTCATTTCCACTACTGTGTTCTGGCAGAGAACACCAGCAACCAGACAAATTCCAAATTCCCTTTATCAAGTTCTCTGCAAGAAAGATTTTGTTGAGTCCAAGCGGACAATTGAACACTGAATTTTGGAGGGTGAGGACATTTCCACAATTTGATGAACGTTCTGTTAAACACCACTATTGTTTAGCAACTTGTAGGCATTGTTTACAGTGAGGAAATTAGTACCAGTCCAATTCCAGCAGAAAGAATCTTGAAGCATGGTATGCTGAACCGGCCCGTACCGACCGGTTCAGCTTGTACCGGACTGGTTCGGTCTCTGATCGGTCTGGTTCTACAATAAAAAACTGTTCTAGCCCTAATAAGGCCGAAACCGAGCAGTACAAAATCCGTACCGACTTGAACCGACCGGTACAAGAGCATACCGGACAAAACAGGACCGATTCCATCCACTTCAGCCTAAGAACTAGATGCCATACTATGGCTTCCAGCTCGTCGAAGAGTGGCATTGCCGCTATATGGCATTTAATGCCAAATAGTGACATTTGCCACAATGCCAAATAGTGGCATTTGCCACTTTGTGGCTACAATGCGCGTGAATTAATACCGTACCAATTCGGTAGGCGACAGATATGCCTACCGGTACTGGTACAGCATATCTTGGGTAGGCCGGCATTGGTACAGTATATCTTGGGTCGACGACGAATATGTCTACCGGTACCGGTATAGAATATCTTGCTCCGAAGCACATCCATAATCTAGCAATTTGTTCTTGATGTAGTTGTTCCAATAGATATCTTAAAGTCAGATTCATTGCATCTTATTTTGAGTATAAAGAAGCAAAATAGCAGAGACTAGTGCATTCGGATGGAGAGAAATTTAGGAGGGCTCAGGGAAACTACTCAATACTCAACAGTAGCCCAACTGTTCATCTTTCTGAAGAGCTCTTTTGGATGCATACTCACTAAAAATTCTGCTAGAATTAGCAAACAACAGAATTTTTACACAAAAGCAGGAAACAATATGCAATCATTAAAACACAATAACACCTTTCTAGCCAGAGAGGTTATTCATTCTTTTTTTAAATTCCCCTTTATTACATCATTTCGATGGCACATCGGAGATGATTTCACTGTCACAAATTTTGGATAAACCACATACTAGCTCAGAAGTCAGAACTTTTGAATGAAGTCATAGATGTGATCAGTGATCTCATGTGCCTTTTCCTGGTTGATAAAGTGACCAACTCCCTCCATAACAACTACCTCCTGAAGCAATGGAACATTCTGTTTAAAGCCACCCTTGTGTATGTAATCCTGGATACCTGGGTAGTGGTAAGTAAGATCCAGGTCTCCCACAATAAATTTAGCTGGCACTTTTATTTGTAGTCCTGTCCATGGCGCTGTCAGCTCCCAGTTTCTGCAAAAAAAAAAAGCCCCGGGATATCGAAAGCACCACTCCAGATAATACACTCTAAACTCACAATTTTCGAGAAAATTTAAGAACAAAAAGAACTAGTGGACTGACAAAAGAATTGAGAAGCTTAATTTAATACCCCCAGGATAGTAGTTGAAGGCTGTCTAAAACTTACAAGTTCAGGCATCGATAGTAGTTGACCGGCCCGGTAAAACCAGACTTGTCAAATTTGCTCGCATAATAGTTGATGTCCTCTTCCGAGAGCCAAGACCACAATGGACTCTTCTCAGGCAGATCCCAGCCTTCCTTTGGTATGAGAAAAGGTCCTGGATCTCGACTTTGTAGAATTGTTCTGAAGATTGATGCAGTTCCTATCTGAGCAAATCTTGCCTCTATAGCTCCTGGTTCCTACACCAACATTAATTATGAAATGGATAACAAGGTTAGAAAAGAAACAAATAAAGCATGAGAACTTATTAGTCAATCAAAACCATACACCTGTGTGTACAAATCTGCAACCAATGTTTAACTACAAGAAGAGCTGAAAATCTTCTCCATCCATTCTTTATTTTCTTACTGACTGCTTAAGAAGTACAAAGTATGAAATATGAGAACAGGTTCATCCATATTCTTCTGAACTTTATTAATCAAAAATTAGTCTAAGATTATGTAATTTATGTTGAAGGATAATTTCGTTGGTTATTTGTTATCATTGAGCTCGAATGCCATGGATCTCTTTTGCTAAAGGTTGAAGCAAGCAGTAAAAATTGATGATAGACACTTCCACCATGTCTTTCTTCATATTTTAAATAATTTTTCAGAAACTATCTGTTCTCCAATGTAACTTTTCGGATGTGCTCATGGATTTCATCTATCTAGTAAATATTCGGCATTCTGATATCAACCAGGTTAGAAACTGAAAAAGATAAAAAGAAAATATTGGAAGAGAAGTAATAAATATGAAGAATAAAATGTAGGGATCCGAACCTGGAATCTACAGATATAGTAGTCATCTCCATAGAGCTTCCGAAAGTAGTCAACAGTTTTCATGGCCGGGTTACGAGGCATAAATGCGACGCTCAAATTCACCAAAGCCTTCACCTTGTCCGGCCTAAACATGCACAGATACCAGGCAATCAGCGCCCCCCAGTCGTGCCCCACCACAAACACCTGCATTACAATTATAAAAAAAAAAAATCAGAAACACCGTAAAAATTAGTTTAAAACAACTAAGTGAGTTTTTAATATAAAAATAAATAAATACCTACATATTCCCTCTTCCTCAAATGCTTGTACACACATGTAAGATAAACTGAATAAAGAAAGAGCCCGAGAGTTTAAATATTTGGTTTTTTCCATTCCCCTTTGTTTGTATTGAGATTGTGTTTATAAAGCTATACATGAAACCGAACTCAGAAGGATCAGGAGTTTGT
>JAOXJJ010000231.1:302061-319514 GCA_025769935.1 Phoenix roebelenii
TATCGGACGGCTTACAAAACACCAATTGGAATGTCTCCATATAGAACTGTCTATGGCAAGGCCTGCCATTTACCTGTTGAGTTAGAGCACAAGGCCTATTGGGCTATTAAACATTTAAATTTTGATCTTGACAAAGCAGGAGAGCATAGGAAGCTTCAGCTCAATGAGCTTGAAGAAATTAGAAACGATGCTTACAAGTGTGCCAAGAAGTACAAAGATCGCACGAAGATCATGCATGATAAAATGATCATTCGTAAGAAATTTCACCCAGGACAAAAAGTTCTTTTATACGACTCTCGATTACATCTGTTCCCTGGAAAACTTAAATCCCGCTGGACTGGCCCATACATTGTGGAGAAAGTGCATCCGCATGCTGCGATAATTATAGGTAGTACCAAGGATGGCAGATCTTTTTAAGTTAATGGACATCGCCTCAAACCATACCTCGATTATCTGAGTCCAGAAGTTGAAGAAATACTTCTAGTACATCCTGTTTATACTAATTAAGTTAGAATTGTCTGGTTGAAGACATAAAACTTAGCGCTCTTGGGAGGCAACCCAACATGTAAATATTATATTAAAAAAATTAAATAAATAAATTAAAAAAAATTAATAAATTACTAACATGCAGGTTTGGGGGATTTTGCCTCAATTTTCAATTTACCCACCCATATCAGGTAACTTCTTCTCTGTCCTCTTATTGTTTTAAATTTTCTTTAACATTGAGGATACTGTTAGATTTAGGTTTGGGAGTATTTTTAAGCATTTGGAATTTTATAAAAAAAATAAAATTAAAAAAAATTCTAATTTCTTTACAACACACAAGGTATATAAAATCTAAGAGCCCAATGACTAGCCGGAAGTAGTGCAAGGTGAGTTCTTTTTATTAAGTTTCTTTTAGTGAGTTGTAAGCTAATTAGTGCTTTGAATTTCACAACACATCTGGCTTGCATTTTCTAAGGTATAGGTTCAACATTGTGTTGAGAATATGGTAGCAACCTCGAATCCTGATGAACCATCTTTTTCTGATAAAAAAAATATTATTTGGTGGATTTAGTCAGGTATATCGAAAAGGGCTATCTATTGTCAAAGGTCAGCGGGCTTGTGATGAGAAACCCGAGCATAGGTCCGTAGGGGAGTCTTGATGCCCGACACCTCATGCCAACTGGTGTGAGCATTGTTGACTAATTGCTCGCTACATGGAGGAATCATCACAGGAGTAAAAGTGCACAATATATACATTTTCATGTTTCTTAAAAAATATATATATATTGACCTTAAGAAAGACAATAGTGTGAAAGCCGTCGTTGTAAAAAAAAATCGAGTAAACTGAAATATTACAGATAAAGCCCATGAGGTATTAAAGTAAACATCCAAAAAACTCGAAATTCTGCAGAAAATATGATTTTGAATCAGCAAATAGGTCTTGTTCGACCAATTTTTGGAAACTACTAGCATTAGCGATATTTTGGAGATTCGAAACCTTAGCTTGTGCATGGTCCAGACTTCACTGAGCACTCAAGTATAAATAAGTCTTACAACTTCCTAACGGAAAACTTAATGACTTCAATTACATACTAACCAAGAATTTGGGCTACTTAGTAATTAAAACCTAGTGTGCTTTTGAAATTCTTATGTACTTGAAATTAGACTTTTATTTCATAAAACAAATCTTTGGGATTAAAGTTTGTGGGTAACTTCACTGCAAACCCTCACGAGACAACACTCGTCCACTAGGGTAATCTAGGGGTTTAACGGCTTGTTGCACGTGCTAAGTGCAATCGTAATACTCTATGAAAGTGAGTATTTATCCAAGTTCATGTATATTTATATATATAATAATAATTAATACTTTTGCACTCTCATTTCTGTACTAAATTGCTAGAGACTAGCAATAAACTAGTTGGGGGGGTGTGATGAGAGCACAAAAGTGCAATTATCATACCATCTTAATTAGTATTTTAGCTAATCATTAATGATAAAATTTACTAATTAACGTTGTATTTATGTCTGAGTGCAAGTAATCCAAGAGACCCAATAACATTGGGTTTGAGCCTATCTGCATCCCAGCTGCCCGCGTTCTTAAAGCGGTGAACATCCCAGCTGCCATTCCGAATCTGCATCCAAGGATCCATCCGTCTCAACCCGGATGACCGCCTCTCCTGTGATCGCGTCCAGCTGCGTCCGAGCTTCTCGGATCTCTTCCGTACCCCAGCAACCACATCCCGTGGCATCTTCCATCTTCAACGCCCGCAGCATCCCGTGGCATCTTCCATCTTCAACGCCCATAGCCTCCCGTGGCATATTCCATCTTCAGCGTCCCATCTCCCGCTTCATCACTAGCATCTTTCCAAGTACGTGATCCTAGCACCCATCATCTGGATCCACCTCCCGGAATCCCGCGATCCGTCTGCACCTCCAGCCGTAGCAACCTTCCATTCTAGCATGTCTCCGCGTGCCAGCCCAACTGCCGTTCCGAGTGATTCCAAGCTCCATTCTGAATCATCCCGTGGCCAAAGAAGGAAGTCCACGTTCCCAGCATCCGTCTGCAGCTCCTCCACCTCTGCTTCCGCCCGTGACGCATCCGGATCCAATCCCAGCCGTCCGTGAGCCAGCGGTCAGCTCCCTCCGGCTTCATTCGTCCGCATTCATAGAGCGGATCAGCGCCCAATCTTCTCCGCAAATCAAGCATCCCGTGCTAGCCACTGTGCCAGCAACCACCGCATCCCAATCCTCCGCGCCTTCTGCATCAGCCGTCCGGCGATCCCGCGTCCGTGGTCCAAAGAAAGAAGTCGTCCGGAGCGATCCGCCCAGCAATCCCGCAACCAAATCTCTTCCGTGATCAATCCTTCCAGCATCCCGTGAGATCAGGTGTGAGCCGAGTGAGAGTTGGCTATATAAAGAGGGGAAGACGAGGAGGGAGAGGCGTTTGGCTGGGCAAGGGTGGTACTCGATTGTGGGCCAAAGAACAAGGAAGAGGGGGAGAGTTCGGTTTGGAAGAGAAGAAGGCTCTGTTCAAAAGAAGGACAAGGGAGGAAGCTCTGTTTTGGGGAAGAAAAGAAGAAAAAAAAAGAGAAAAAAAAAGAGAAGTTGTCCACCGAGTTACTTGTTCCTTTTATTTCATTTTTTTATTTTATGTTCTTGTAATCTATTTTCTTTTTATGAAATCCATCAATTTTCTCTTATGAAATCCGGGTTCTAGGTTCAGTTTAATGTTTGCTTTATATACAATCTATTAATTTTTTTTTATGAAGTTCGTGCTCTAGGTTTAGTTTAATCTCTGTAATTTATTTTATGTATTCTGAAATTCTTAGTTTTAAGATAACTCTAAAATTAATCTTTGCTACTCAACTAGCGATTTAAATTCATATTCTATCTTTAGAAATCGACCCCTACTCTGCATCCAATTTCAATTGTAAAGATTTCATTCTTCCCTTTGTTCATTTTCAATCATTCAACATCCTTGACGTAATGTTTTTTCTTTTATTATTCAAAAATCGATTTTGAATCTGAGTGAATATTTTAATTTTTATGCAACTCCAATCGCCTCCCTGTGGATCGACCTCTTACGATCACTATTCTTCGAGTAGAAAAGGTAAGAGTAAAATTAAATTAAACTTTGTTTGTCGGTTCTAACAACGATCTGTTTAGTATATTTTTAGGTAAACAGAAACTGAACAACACTTAGGTATACTAGTAGAGGATATAGAGGAAATGTTCCTCATGGGAGATAGGGAACACGTACAAGATCCCAATATCTACAACGAGACGATATCTGATATCGATTCCGAGAAATGGCTGGAAGCCATGAAGTCAGAGATAGACTCCATGTATTCCAACCAAGTCTGGACCTCAGGAGATCCACCAGAAGGTATAGTACCTATTGGATGCAAATAGATTTACAAAAGAAATATAGGTTCGGATGGGAAGGTAGAGACCTATAAAGCAAGGCTAGTGGCAAAAGGATATAGTCAGCGCGAAGGCATTGACTATCAGAAAATCTTTTCACCTGTAGCCATGCTGAAATCCATTCGAACATTGCTTGTCATTGCAGCATTTCATGATTATGAAATTTGGCAGATGGATGTGAAAACTGCTTTTCTGAATGGATATCTTGATGAAGATATTTATATGGAGCAGCCTTTAGGTTTCACTTCCAGTGATGGTGATCACAAGGTCTGCAAGCTGCAAAGGTCCATCTATGGACTGAAGCAAGTATCTCAGAGTTGGAACACTCGTTTCAATGATGCAATCAAATCGTTTGATTTCATCAAAAATAAAGAGAAATCGTGTGTATATAAGAAGGTTAGTGGGAGTGCGATCGTGTTCCTCGTACTGTACATGGACGATATCCTCCTGATTGGGAATGATATTCCCATGCTAACCTCGGTTAAGATCTGGTTATCAAAAGAGTTCTCTATGAAAGACCTTGGGAAAGCATCCTACATTCTGAGGATTAAGGTCTATAGAGATAGATCTAAGAGGATGCTTGACCTATCACAAAAAATGTAAATAGAGGAGGTGCTGAAGAGATTTAGTATAGAAAACTCCAAAAGGGGTCTATTAACCCTAAGACATGGGATTCATCTCTCCAAGAAGATGTACCCCAATACATCTAAAGAGATTCAACGCATGAGCAAGATCTCTTATGCTTCGGCAATAGGAAGCCTCATGTATGTCATGCTGTGTACACGATTTGATATAGCCCTTGCTGTGAGTGTCACTAGCGGATATCAGTCGAATCCAGGCGAAGAGCACTGGACAGTTGTGAAGAACATTCTTAAGTACTTAAGAAGAACTAAAGATTTGTTCTTAATTTTTAGAGGATCATCAGAGTTAAAGGTAGAAAACATAGATTCGGACTTCATGACTGATATTGATGATAGAAAGTCTACATCTGGATATGTGTTCTTGTGCAATGGTGGTACGGTAAATTGGAAGAGTTCCAAACAACCGATCATTACTGATTCTACCATGTAAGCTGAGTATATCGCCGCCTCTGAAGCTGCAAAGGAAGCCTTCTGGTTCAAGAAATTCATTACAGAGATAGATGTAATGCCATCAGATGCCATCACACTCTACTGAGATAATAATGACGCAATAGCTTTTACTAAGGAGCCAAGATCTCATCAGAAGTCCAAGCACATAGAGCGGCGCTTTCACCTCATACGCGACTATCTCAAGAAGAAATATGTCGAGATGCAGAGAGTAGACTCCGCGGACAATGTGGCGGATCCGCTTACTATGCAGCTAAGTCAGCAGAAGACTGAAGCCCACCTTGAGAAGATGGAACTTAGATATATGACCGATTGGCTTTAGTGCAAGTGGAAGATTATTAGATATATGCCCTAGAAGCCAATCTGGCTGACACATTATTAATTCTGGGATATAGTTTTGCACTTGACTTTATTATTATTGAATAATAAATCAGCATCTTTTTCATTCATATTATTTATGTGTCTATGAATCGTCCAAGGAATTAATAAGATGACGATACATATTTTCAAGAGTTGAGAATTTGAGCCATGTATCATTGGTGATTAATTTTTAAATGCTTCTGATTAATGGATCATCATGAAGATAGTGATCGATCCGATCAGTGCACAAGATCGCTTTTCTTATGAATGAACGAGACTCGAGTCCACAGTGTAGGGACACTGAAGTGATAGTGCAGGTGCTTGTTAGAGAAGAAGGGTACTGAGCGTGACGAAGATAAGAAGTTACGTAGATGTCTATCCACTCGTCAGTGACTTGCTTAATGTTGCAGTAGTGTGACTGGTCCTTTAACCTGTGTTGCTTCGGCTACTCACAATGAGGTTATTGTAGTTTGACTACACATATACATGGTCTCTAGTCATATGAGTCCTTGTAGTGTAAATTGGCTGTAGTAGGTTCACTGTAAGAGTAGGGTATGCACTTACATGGAATCTATCGATCTTGATAGAAGATGAATGATCCTATGTGATTTATAAGACTGAGTTCTAAGACCTTGGCCAGGGCAGAATATACAGTGGAGAAAGAGTTTTTCACTCTCGAACTCAAGTCAAATAAATCTTGACATATGACAGACGACGGAATTTGACGAGTTATCTATGACCTCCGTTCTGTAGAAATCCATAATAGAAGAACCGTATCACACGATAACTACACCTAGAGGTTCATCATTCCATTCTACTGGATAGCCACTACATACTGCTAGGTGTCACTGGTGAATGATGAGACTCACAGGGATCATCTTGATGGTCGATGATCTCTGGTGAGTTGAGTTGGAATTATTTCAACCCATTGAAAGAAGTTTTCAATGATATTGTGATAGAGATCGCAATATATCTCACTACTAGTCAGAATAGAACCTATGGGGTCCCACACATTAGAGGTTTTGTCCGATCCGATGGTTGAATTATGATTAGGAATCACATATAATCAATTTGATTGAAAATTTGTTAACCCGTTAAGAGTTAGTGAGTTGAAGAAGGAATAATTGCAATCGGATTGCAATTTAATTTAATTGATTGGATTTAATTAATTGGACTTGATCATGAGTCCTACTTGGAGTAGAATTCTTGGAGTCCTAATTGGATTAGAATTTCAAATTAAATTAGAGTTCTACTTGGAGTAGGATTTCTAAAGTCCTAATTGAATTAGGACTCAAATTTCAGTGGCCCTAATTAGATTAGAAGTTCTTAAGTCCTAATTAATTTTAATCTAATTAATCCAATGACTCCTAATTGGATTAGGATTGAAGAGTTCAATAGAGTCATGATTCAATTGAATCCTAATTGGATTAAGATTTGGAATGAAAAGAAATAGATGCACCAAATTCTATTTGAAATAGAATTGGACCCTTAGCATTGGACCCAACCAAATCACCACTTGATAGGATCAAGTGGCTGATTTAAATGCATAAGAGGGAGGGGTGTACGCCCCTCCCTTGGGCCCTTGCGTGGAGGAAAAAGGAGGGGCCACCTAGATGGATAATGATGAGCTCCTAAAAAATAGGAGCTCATCCTTATCCCTAAGGACTTCAAAAGGGCATGGGATTTCGGCCCTTCCCTTTGATGGTTTCCTTTGGGATTTCGGCAGCAAGCAAGCCCCTTCCATTCCTCCTTTCAACTGCAAGGAAGCAAGGAAGAAAAGAAGCCTTGGCGTGGCCTCCTTCATCTCCTTCCATGGTTCCAACGCGAAGAAAATAAAAAGGCTGCGAAGAGCTTTTAATCTTCTTCCATTGAACTTTCTTTCTTCTTCCTCCTCTCAAGGCAATCAAGAGTTGGTTCAAAGGAGAGGATATCAGCCATCAATAGTCATCTCTACAAGGGAGCTAGCACCCCGAGGAGATTCAAAGGCTTCGATCGATCCCCTACCTCGTGTGGATACCCATAGAGGCCGGACGCGTGTGCAGCTTCCATCGAACCTTCAACAAATCCACGTAAATCAGATTTGCGGAGACCATCTATCCGCACAAGGTAAAGATCTGATCTTCTTAATGATTTTAAATGATTTAAAAGAATTTAATCCTAATCTATCTACAAACGGTTTTAAAATACGTTCATGTGAACAGGATCCGCACATGCCCTTCCACTGCATATCTGAAAATTTTTGAATTTTCTGCGGTATGTGATAGATCCTAACAGTGTGGTGGGCGAAGTTAACTGTGTGCCAACAAGTAAAAAGTGTGTGCCAAATGAAAATAATTGTATACCAAGAGTTTCTAAATGTGTGCTACTAAGAACTAATAATGCACGGAGACATGATAGGTGTGTGCTGGGTGGAGTTAACTATATGTCGGCAAGTAAAAAGTATGTGCCAAATGGAAATAACTGTGTGCTAGAGGATTATAAGTGGGTGCTACCAAGAACTAATAATATGCAGAGACATGATAGGTGTGTGCTGGGTAGAGATAATTATGTGTCGGCAAGTAAAAGGTGTGTGCCAAATAGAAATAAATGTGTTCCAAAGAATTCTAAGTGTGTGCTACAAACAAATAAGAGTATGCATAGACCTCTCCTCTCTCATGCACACCCTCTTACAATCTCTCATCTCCTCGCTTCTCTACTAGAGTTTGCACTCGTGGCCTTCCTCGTGAGAGAAGGTACAACTCCTCCACCCTAGATTCTAGCTTTTTGATCACCTAATATAGGCAAAAACTTAAGTTATGCATCAAGTTAAAATAATTGTGATGCTAGAAATGAACATTCAAACCTTAAAGCTTCTTAAGTTCTTCATAACTTCAGCAATCGCATCCACCTTGCAAGGAAATGGGGTGTTGCTCCAACGCAGGAGATTGTTCACATCCACCACATACATGAATGGTGGCTGATGGCTTCCAGAAGGCTGTTTGCATGCTCAACATTCTATGCCTGCCAAAAATGAATGTAACCATCACATTTCAACTCAATATATATCTCAACAATGAAATCGCAAAGAAACATAAAGATGCTTATCACCAGAGCAACAGTGCAGTCATCTATATACCTTAAAGATACCTAGCAGATCCCTTTTCGAAGATACAATGGCAGACACCCATGCATGCGGAAGAGAGGGTGACATGGTGAGCGAAGAAGAAAATATGGAAGAGTGCGGAAGTCGGAAAGCTAGAAATTAGCACATAGATGCCACAGAGATAGGGTTTTCACATATTTCGGCTGGACGGAGGAGTGGGAGAGTCGGGAGGGCTTGGGAAGAAGGATTCCGAGCAGCCATAGGAAAGTAAGTCAAATAAGAAAAATTAGATAAGCGAGTCATAGGTTGGACGAGTGAGGAGGCGGAATCAGATGGAGTCAAAAAATCGAGGAGGCTTTGATAGAATAGGAGTCAGTCGAAGTTGGAAGGGTTTCAAAAGAAAGGTTAGTACCAACCGGCTGTAGGAAAATGAGTCGAAATCAGAAAAATTGGAAAATGAGCCATAGGAAAGTAAATCAAATCAGAAAAATCAGATAAGCGAGTCATAGGTCGGACGAGCGAGGAGGCGGAATTAGATGGAGTCAAAAAATCGGGAAGGAGGCTTTGACAGAATAGGAGTCAGTCGAAGTTGGAAGGGTTTCAAAAGAAAGGTTAGTACCAACCGGCTGTAGGAAAATGAGTCGAAATCGGAAAAGTCGGATGAGCTAGTCGCAGGTCAGAAGAGCGAGTAGGCTGAATGAGAGGGAGTCGGAAAATCGAGAAAGAGGGTTCAACGGAATAGCAGTAGGAAAATCAGGAAGTGACTTCGACATAATAGGAGTCAGAAATTTGGGAAGGAGTATTTGGGGATGTCAAAAAATGAAGAGCATTTTCGTCCCCAGGGATCTATGGTTAAATATAGAATTACCTGTGGACCGGTTGTTATAAAACCAATCTACAGGGACCAACAGTTAAAGCACGGTCCGAGGATAGGCCGGCCACTAATTTTCCCTATAATTTATCCGATTTATCTAAAAGAAAAAAGAAGCATGAAAGAACTTTCTTACGTTGCTTACCGTCAACAACAGGGATGGGACTTTTAGCCTAGATGCACAAATATAATTGATAAATGAAATATTTTTAATATTCAAAAATAGTAAATAAGAAGAATAAACTAGCAAATAATTAACTTGACAATATAATAATAAAATGAAGACAGAGAGAGAAGATGACCTGTGGATCGAAGCACGCTGATACGCTGTCCCAGAAAAGTTTATGCCCTCCACGCACGGGTCAGCTGGCACAGATCTCTTAGAGATACGACAATCCAATACAGAACCACGTTTTTTCCGTCAGTGCGCCTCCAGGGAAGAAAGAAAAGCACGTTCACGCTTGCAGATACCTCAAAAGAAACTTTAGAAAAATTATGAGGAGAAGAAAATTTTTCTTTATTTCTTTTCTCGCCAATGATCCCTAGAGCCCTTTTTATCTAGACTCTTAGAATAGGGAGAAGAGAAAATTTTGATTGTGGTTTGAAATGATTCCTAGAGCCCTTTATATAAGCTCAGACACATCAAAAGAAGAAAATTTCCCTCCTGTGGATTGATGACATATCTTTTTGTGCTCCTTTGATTCTTCAGCTTATTGCATCTTGGTCGTTCATGCTTTCTTCCTTCTTCGAGGGGTCTTTCCATGCTTGCTCTTGCGCTGGATGCATGACACTTGTCATAGTTTGTTTTCTTTGAAAATTTTTCCATGTTTGCTCCTGTGCTGGATGCATGATACTTGTCATGGTTTGTTTTATTTAGAAATTTTTCCATGTTTGCTTCCTTACTTGTGCACAAATGCTTGCCACTTGGCCGTTAACCAATTTGGTTTTCAAATTTTTAAAATATTTGATTTAATTCAACAGGGACCACTGATAAGTATGGGTTGGTGGTTTAGGATTTGCGGATTGTATTGAGAGAAAAAGAGCCACCGATGATTAGATCAGCAAGGAGAAGGTCGCAGTGATGCCGTGAATGTGAGTAAGCATGGAATGGGCTTGTCGAGGGTCGGACAGAGAAGGATGGAAGCCATGAGTAGTGGGCAGTCATGGCAGGGAGGTCCCCTCTGAGATGCCAATGGAACGCAGCTTCCCTAGCTTGATATAATCGATTTAATTTAGTTATTCTTTTTAGAAACGTTACTAGAAACGCGACCACTTGGAAATGAAATTGCCACAACGGAGCATGTACGTAGGATCATCATGAGTTGCTTAAATGTCTTATTCCAAGCTATAAGACGCTTCTGCAACTGAGCTCCTACAGCATACGTGATGCTTCATTTCATTAGCAGAAATACAGAGAGAGAGTATCCAGTTAAAGCATCGCCATGTCATTGCATTATTATTCATATTTCTATTAAGCACATCAACATATAACCCTACCACAAGGGACATGCTTATTAAATATTTCTATTGCACAAACATTTCGGCCAACTGCCCACATTTAAGTAACCTGGGAAACAGCATCATCCCTCTCCTTATCCCCCAACCGGGCGCTTCCGCCACCTTTTAAGAGCTTCTCAACATTTCTAGTACTCCTGGCCTACTCTAATACGGCAGCTGCCATGTCACTGCAACCGGACTCCTCACTGTGTGCTTGCCGTCGCTCCATGTCACTGACCCGAACTCCGTCCGTGAATTCCCCGCGAGCAAGTTAACAGCCTCCGCCGAAACCTTAACGACAAACTCCTGCTTCTGCCCTTTGCCTTCGAACACCAACTTCTGAGGCTCCACCACCAGTCGCACTCCTTCTGGTTCTCTGATACTGGCGCTGTACTCTGACTTCTCCTCTCCCACATTCGTCACCGTCCGATGAACCAGAGCTTCAAGCTTGTTAGTCCCGGATTGCTCCAGAACCACCATAACTGATGGGTAATTGAGATCCCAAGGCTTCCGAGTCTTGTCCGAACAATTCGCTTGTCTCTTGGTTATGATCCCGATGGCGGCGCTGCTGTAATTGGAGCTGCACATGAAGTCCAAGTAATCGTCAACCGTCAGATCATAGACCAGACCAGGATCGACGGCCTTCTCCGGGTCCACATGCCCGGAACCATAGGCCCATTCGGTGGACCTGTTTCCCGTCCCCTCGTCCACCATATCTTCGCCCGTGTTATCGGCAACGTAGGCCGTCGTCATCAGTGCTGACTTGATAGCTGCCGGCGACCAGTCCGGGTGCGCGGCCTTAAGCAGCGCTGCCACCCCGGCGACATGAGGACACGACATCGACGTGCCGGAGATGATATTGAACTCCGTTCGGCGCCGGTCGGCCTTTAACTCCGTCGGACTCACCCCGTCCGGCCAGGCCGCCAGGATGCCGACACCTGGTGCGATCACGTCTGGCTTGATGACGTTCGGGGAATGCAAGCTGGGCCCGCGCCCGGAGAACCCGGCCACCGTCGGTGCGGGCTTGACGTCGACCTGGGTCCCGCGGAAGTGCAAACGGACACGTGGATCGCTGTTGGAGCCGATGTACGCCTTCATAGATCTCCCGGCCTTATAGCCGATGGACACGGCGGGGAGGACGTTGGCGTCCGGGGTCACGCCCTCCCCGTCGGTGAGAGCGTTGGCCAGGATCATCGCGGCCCCGCCGGCGTTCTTCACGGCCAATCCCTTCTCAGCGCGCGGAACCGCGCCGCGCTCGCAGAGCACCACCTTTCCGCGTACCGCCGCCGGGTCCAGCGACCCGTTGAGGCAGTAGGGGGCGGAGGACCGGAACCCCGGGGCGGACGTGGACACGTTTCCCGCGTACACGAGCGGGAAGGACCGCCTCCGGGAAACGCGTATCCCATCGTGGATGGCGACGCCGATCACGACGGTGCCGTCGCCGAGCACGACGTCGGCGGGGAATCGGCGGTCGATAGACCCGGCGCCGACGGTGGTTATCCAGGGGGCACTGTTGGCGACGGTTGACTCCCCAGGGCCGCCGTTTCCCGCAGAGGCGGCGACGAAGACCCCATGCTCGATCGCGCCGAAGGCGCTGATGGCGACGGGATCGAGATGCGTGGGGACGCTGCCGGCTCCCAGGGAAAGGGTGACGATGTCTGCACCGTCGGTGACGGCGGCGTCGACGGCTGCGAGGATGTCCGAGTCGTAGCAGCCAGTGGACCAGCAGGCCTTGTAGACGGCGACGCGGGCGCCGGGAGAGACGCCGGAGGCGACGCCGGCGGCGTAGCCGAGGAAGGAGGCGTTAGCGGTGACGACGCCAGCAGCAGTGGAGGCGGTGTGGGTGCCATGGCCTTCGGAGTCGATGGGGGAGAAGATGTCGGGACCGTTACTGGCACCGCCGTGGGTGGCCGCCAGATAGCCATTTGAGAAGAAGCGGGCTCCGACAAGTTTTCGATTGCAGGCCGTGGACGGGAAGGAGAAGCCGACGTCGCAGGAGCCGTTCCAGCGGGAAGGGGGTGGGGGCAGGCGGCCATCGTCGGCGAAGCTCCGATGGTCTGGGCGGATGCCGGTGTCAACGACGGCGATGACCACGGAGGAGCCGGAGTCGGCGGCAGCGAGGAGGGAGTTGGGCTTGGAGTCCGCGGAGACGAGGCCTAAGAAGAGGGGGGTGCGTGTTGTGTGGAGTTGGCGGGGCCGGTCGGGGAGGACGGCAAGGACGACCGGGTCGGACTGGAGAAGCTTGGCCTCCGCCGGGGTCAGCACGGCGGAGAAGCCATGAAAGACGGCGCGGTACACGTGTAGGAGCTTCCGGTTGCCACGTGTCACCCGGGAGGATCTCTCGAGAGAGTCAGTGGAAGAGCGGAGCGTATGGAGAGTGGAGGAGTACCACTGCTCGACGTCGGCAAACACAGAGGGTTTGAGGTCACCCCGGACGCGAATGATATAAGATTTTCGAGTACTAGTATCGGCAGCATCGCCGCCGGGAGAAGAAAGGAAAAGGATGGAAACCGAGACGATAAGGAGAAGGAAGGAAGGGGAGAAGGCCATTTGGAGGAGGTAAAGGGAGTGCTGGGAATTAAGCTACGAAGGGAGAGTGGGTATCGGATATATCTATATATAGGAAGGGATAAGAGAGCAGCAATTAAGAAGACGGCCGGGGAGAAGCGGTGACGCATTCCATGAAGGATGTTTCTGGTTGATTTCATGAGTGAGAAAGGTGGCGGGGTTTTTGGCGGAGCGCGATGGAATGGTGCATTAGAAAGCGCAGGGAAGGGAGGTGTAACCCGGGGCGGAGAAAAAGGTTGTTGCTGAAAGTTTGGGAAACGGACGAGAGAGGAAGAGTGAGAAAGGAGCTGGTGAGATGAGCGAGGACGTGGGCAGAGGGACTGGGGACGGATGGAACATTTGACTGGTCGAGTCTACAGTGTAACCCCTTTTTTTGGGTAGAACAACCCGACTTCACTTTATTGCTTGCTTTCCGGGGGGTTTCAAGTAGAGCTGGCTGCCGGCCAGCTGTGACGCAGGTGGCGGTTCCTGCTACGTGCCAGGGCAAGGCCATGCATGATGGTTGCTTTGAGGTCACCGTGCTTTGGCTCGTTCGGAGAACGCTCGCACTGTGGCCGCAAGTAACTCGCATTGGTGTCCATGTATCTTTTGTCTTTGATCCTCAAGCCCGTGACACGGTTTCCTTGCTGTAACTCGAGCCCAATAAGTTCGAGTAGAATCTTCTTCATCAAACTTTGACCCAGATATCCGACAGTGGGAACGGGAGAGGGGGTGGGAGGGAGAAGAGAGGCACAAAAGAGAAACTAAACAATGAAGCAACCAACCAAAGACCACTATGGTGCGCAGGCCGCGCAGCAAAGTACTGTGCCATTTTTGATGATCGTCCGCAAGAGGTTGGTGATCAAATTAAGAACTAATATCATATATGATATGGCATGTATTTATAAACTATTTTATTTGATACTCATTCATCATCTAATAGCAGCCATCAACAATTGCAAAAGATACGTACTCATGCATCCTACACCAATTATTTGGTGGAGAAAAAGTCATGCTGAAGCCCAACTTGATTCAAAATAGGAACAATTAGGTGTGAACCTAGCCACATATAATTATATTTTTGATAATATTTATTTTTCATTGCATGCTGAGTATGTGTCTACATTGGACATTGGCTCAACCGCACTACACAAAATTGTGGTTGTATGATGGTGCTATCATGGCTGCATGCAAAATACTTCCTTAATCTAGAGTTGATTTTAGCAATTCCACCTTACTGATACCAAACATAAGAGATCTTGAAGTATGTGCAAGATCCCAACGTGATCCAGAACATGAGCTAATAGATTATGAACCCAACCGTATGTAGTAAATTTTGGTTAGCTGTAGACTGTAAACTTTATGGCTAAGGTTTTGCCTTGGACAAGGTCTCAGTGAAAGAAAGATCTCCAATTCATGTTCCTAGCGGCACGTAGAGAAATACATATCCATGATGCCATCTAACATAAGTCTTACATGGTTAATATATGCAAATGAGCCGGGTCTCTCGGGCTGACCTGAAAGGTGGGCTTAAGACGTTAATTGCTGATGAAAGGGGTACTTCGCGTCAAACTATGTCTGATAACTGACGTTACTCATTTCCTCACAAATGATCTTCCACACCATTGCCATCTTGCATGACCTGAACAAACATTTATATTTGGAAGCCCAGAATATCTGGTAACATCCCAATTGACTGAAGATCTTGATAGATTGGAAAACCAGCAGAGAGAGCTCTCTCATCACAAGGATCAAGAAACTCCCATGGAGTTTTTTATGCTTGGTGTTTTTGAATCCTTTTTTTGATATTTATTATTAATTTATATGAATTTTATTTTTAACAAAGAGAATGTGTATAATATATGCTACATTCTGATAGCTAACACATTCCCTTGTTACTAGATTCCATGTTTTCATCGACTACATCAATCATTTGCATGTCCCTCCCTCCCACCAGTGACATGTGTTAGCATAATTTTAGGGCATAACAATCTACATCAACTATAATATTTTTTTTATTGGTGTGATCCTGTATCAATCTATATTATTTTTCTTTGTTAGCATGATCTTATTAGAATGATTTTAGGGATCACATGATAACTTGTATCATCTAAAATATTTTTCTTTATTAGCGTGATTATATATCAGCTTATATTATTTTTTTATATAGAGTCTGTATATGAATATATATATAACCCCTAAGATGTACCGAATGTGTCGAAAAAAAAGTAAAATTACTTTTTTTCTCTTATTTTTATCTTTTTCTGCAAATATTTTAACATGGTATCAGAGCCACCGATCACCTAATTTGTCGCCAGCATCTCTGTCTTTGTTGTGGCCAACATTGCCATGTCTAGAAGATTGAAGACCTACACTGTCGATCTATCGATCTCTATCCCTAGGTGAAGATCCTCTAGTTTTTGCTCCTCTCCACCTCTTTTTTTCTCAGGGCCAGATCTTTGGCCGTCTTTCCTCACCGTGGCTCGGTCCTTTTCTCTCTATCTCTGATTTTATTTGTTGCCTCCAGCTCCTTTACCATCCAGTTCGACGTCTCTTGCTCTACTTCCATGGTGCCTCCGTTTACGAGAACCATCGATTTTCGGTTGTCTTCTTTCCGAGCTCTGTCCTCGACCTTTTATGTATCTTCTCGCTGCCACATCATCAGACAAGTCAATCAACCAATGCTCCTCTTCCATGGTGCCTCTATCTACGAGGATCGTCGACTTTCGATTATCTTTTCTCTAAGCTCTATCCTTGCTGCAACTGTCATCTTTTATGTATTTTATCACTATCATATCATTAGACAAGTCAATCAGCTATATCAACAGACATATCAGTCTATGACGTCATTTGGATCCATCAGTCTACCATATCGGCTTTTAAGTTGTTATGTCAACACCTAATCTCCTACATCAGCTTTTAAGCTGTTATAACAGCTCATGTCCTGCTATATCAAACTCTATACTGCCACATCAATTCTTAATTTACCACCATGTCAGTTTCTGAGCTGATACTTCAGCTTATGAACTATTACATCAGTTTCCGGTACATTCGTGATCTAGTTTCCAAACTCAAGTTGACACATACAATAATATCTTGAGTTTAAGGAAGGATGTTAGAATAATTTTAGAGATTAGATAACAACCTGCACCACTCATAATATTTTTTTTAATTAGCGTGAGCCTTTATAAACCTATATTTTTTTTTGTTAGCATGATCTTGTTAGAGTAATTTTAGGTATCACATGATAACCTGTATCACCAATAATATTTTTCTTTATTAGCATAATTATATATTATCCTATATTATTTTTTTATATGGAGCCTATACATGAGTATATATAACCCTTAAGACATACTAAATGTGACGGAACAAAGAAATAAAATCAATTTTCTCTCTCTTTTTCTCTTATTTTTCTCTTCTTCTACAAATATTTTAACAACATGCTTATTAAGCATACATCTACATGTGACAAACATTTCTATCATCAATTATTTTTCTTACCATGCGTCTCTCCACACATTCTATGACTCCGGGCCAGCTTAGTTTGGCTGATGCCATGTCACTGCAATTAGACTCCTCACCGTATGCTTCCCGTCGCTCCAAGTCAGTGATCCAAACTCCGATCACGAATTCCCTGCTGGCAAATCCATAGGTCCCGTCGAAACCATAAGCACAAACTCCTGCTTCTGCCCTTTGTCGTCGAACACCAACTTCTCTAGCTCCACCACCACCTTCACTCCTTTCGGTTCTTTGATATCGGCAGTGTACTCCGACTTTTCCTCCTCAATACTCATCGATGTCCGATGAACCACAGCCTTATGCTTGCCAACATTAGATTGCCACCACGCTGGAGGCATGGGGGCATGCCATCGACTTGCCGGAGATGATATTGAACTCTGCTCGCCGCCGATCTGTCATCATCCCCATTTGGCCCACGCCATCCGGCCAGGCCACCAAGATGCTGAGCAGGGGCGGCCCAATACATCTGGGGGCCTTAGGCGAACTCATTAAAAGGAGCATTTTTTATTATTATTTAAATAATATTTTTTTAATAAGTATAAAAATATTTTAAAATTTTTATTTAAAAATAATTCGT
>JAOXJJ010000231.1:332562-354463 GCA_025769935.1 Phoenix roebelenii
CCCCCCCCCCCCCCCCCCGGCCGCCATCCACCATCTACCCTACTTTAATTTTCTCTACCATGGCCAATCTCACATGATTCTCAAAGTATTCGCTGGAGCGAACTAGCCGTTGGAACCCCTCTAGCTAACCACATTTGTACCTGCTTTCTTGGCAGTTTTTGTCCAAAATATTATTGAGAATTGCGACTTTGGTGTACACCGGGCTCAAGCCTCGCTTTATCCCAAGGTCAAGATATTTTAGTTACACCCGAATCAAGACCGACCCGTCTTTCGAGCTTACCTTTTAGGCCCAACCCCTGTTCTTAGTCTTCGAGCCACACCTGACAATCATTATTTTAAAATTTTTAAAAGATCAAAAATATTTTTAAAATATTAAAATAAATAATTAAATATTATTAACAATTTATAATATATATATATATATATATATATTATTCTATTAAATTTATATATCAATAACAACTGTCAATTAAGTTTACAAATATATATTAAACAAAATAAATAACATAAAAAAATAAGAGTATAGGACAGAAAATAAAATTAGCAGAAAGTGGTATCCTAAACATAATGTAGAAAGAGAATCCATAATGAATGTACCTTATTCTACATTAAGGAGACATGCACCTAGAAGTACAAGGAGCGGAAGATCAACCTTGCTTTTATGTTTTTTTCTTTCATACGATACGGCTATAGTGATCATCAACGGCTACTAAGATATGCCTCAATTATTCTTATTTACTTTTATGACCTTTTGTATTTTAATCTTCTGCATCGTGCCTATGAAAATTCTATACTTCAGTCAACAAACCTAAAATAGAATCCGAGGGGCAAGGTTTGAGAGAGAGGGGGTGGCCTTCCGACTCCGGATCCCTCCCCAAGAGAAAGGAGAGCGAGGTTCTAGTTAATTTGGAAAACATAAACGGATGCAATGAAGCAATTGATGAGCTCGATTTCATGACTTGGATAGAAGAAAGCATAGAGAAAGGAGGTCCACAGGAAGAAATGGATTGTGATTAATTAAGATGTGAATTTATCAGAGAAGAAGAATGGCTAGAGCGAGAGGCAGAAGAAAGGGAGAAAAAGGATGCACCACATCATCCACAACCATCGTACTTATACTATTTTATTTGATTTAAGAAAGGGAATTTTAGTTCATTACATTAGGATCGACGACCAGAGAAACTTCTACCATGTATTTTTGGGAGTACTATTGATTAGATTCAAGGATGCTGCACTCAAAATTTCAACAAGGAACCTGCAACAGAGTTTACCATGGCAAATCAAAAGCTGTTAGACCAAACCAGGGACTGGTCAATTTTGTGCAACTCAAAAACTGTCGTTAGTTTTTCTCATCTTTGGGATAGAGTCAGTCTATGATGTCAATGTTTAGTTCCCCTCAATTTGGGATCTTTACTGTTTCTTTTTCTTTTCCGGCGAAATTATCATCATCTTTGTAACTTTTTTTTTGTATAGTTTTTCGTTTTTTAATAATATCAGGTATATTTTCCACCTTCAAAATTTAAATGGTGGACCTCTCAGGGTTTCAAACAAGAACCGAGCTAATAACTTCTGACCAAGATAATATTATCAAAAACATGATTGTAGCAAACTAAATTGTGATGAGAAAAGACAAAATTTTCAGAAATCTTCTGTCAGTTATCTGATTAGGCTTACCAGTTTAACTGGTCCGGTTTCGGCTCATGTCGCATTGAAAGCGAGATTATGAATGATTCAACTGGTAGTTCGACAGGTGTAAAGGATGGTGTTTTGTTGGCCGTGTATCGTGGGCTCGATGACATGAGGCCATTAACAAATCCCAATGATGGCTCCTTTTGAAGGAATTATTGGTTGAACCAGATCCACCATCTCAATTATTTATTGAATCAATATAGAATCAGCTTGAACGCTCCAATTCTAGGTAAAATTAGTCTATTCTCACCATTCATATCCTGCCACATGTTTTTTTATTGCATCAAACAACATGGAACTCGACGTGCCTACTACATGCGAACAATGGTCTCCCAACATCAATCGCCATCATTCTAGCCAATTCCATTTCATCTTTAATAACCCATTTAACATAAGTGCCAAGCGAATTTTTTCTTTATCGTTCCAATTTTATCAGATATCTCCAAAGAGACTGGCCTGCAGTTTTATTCTGCAACGTCAATTTCCCCTCTCTTATAAACTTTCATTGTGAGCACGGTTTGATCTAATAAAGAAAAGCCATTCGGCAGCATTTTTTGCCTCCCTTTGGGTCAAAAAAAAAAAAAAAAAGAGAAAACCATTCGGCACCTGCATAAGCAAAATTAAGAGCTTCAGAGCCATCTGTATGTAGCATATAAAATACTAGTGAGGCAGGGGCTGCCTTTTGTCGATCTAGATGAAGCAAATTGTTAATTGGTAGGTAATTTGTTTTAGTTACTTTTTATTTTTACCATGGAAGATGAGTTTTTAATCACTCAATATTAAAATTATAGCTAAACTAACGTTTACTCTTAATTAAAAACATTAAAATTTCAACCTTCTATTCCAGACATACCCGTCCACTTCAGCAATTATCCCCCCAATAAGATGGAGACAGGATCTTTGTCTCTCTTATATCTCCTCAATTATTCTCAACAATCTCATACTATGCTATGCGATATTTATTGTCACGAGTCACAAACATCCATCCAAATCTATCTAAAATCTGATGTCAGATTTTATTTTTCATAAGTAAATTATGGTCAATTTACTTATCCACAAAACCCTTTAACATCGTTCCAATTGAGCATGACTTGCATGCTATGAACGAGGTCGATGGTTACGTACTGAAATGGATAGACACCGACCCAACATCCCAACCACAAAGTTCCAACTTGAAACGTAGACCTTGTGATTTCCATCTGATGGCTCCAACTAGGCTTGCACACAATATTCCCAGTATTTCAATGAACACCCTACCAAATGAATAACAATGGCTCACCCACTTCGCTGCGGTGCATACGAAACCACCATCTTTCACTTTCTCTCTCTCTACTGCTAATATAACAACCCCATGCTCCCGCCGGAGCCCACTTCATTAATGCGCGGCTCCGGTGTCGGCGTGTGAATGTTGGCAAATGTCGGGTCCGAATATCACGCCGGTCTCCCCCTCCTCCGACTCGCTCGCGACCCGGAGTGACTACGAGAGCAGCGGCGGGAACAACTCGGGCCGCCGCGGGAACCCCCGACTCTCGCTGGATCTGGTCACCGCCGGTCGTTGGCACCTCTCCTTCCTCCGCTCCTTCGCCGGCTCTCCTCTCCTCGACAACCCCACCATCATAGCCCGATCCATCCGACGGTCCGGTCCCTCTTCGATCAAATACGTTTCCTCCTCTGGACCACCTGATCGAGGACTGAGATTGGGTTTCGCTTTTCTTACAGGTATGAGGAGCTCTGGATGCCGCTCATCGCCGAGCTCTCCAAGGCGGCGGCGCCGTACGCCGCCCCGATGCTCCTCCCGCCGGCGGACGTCCACTGGGTCTGGCACTGCCACTGCCTCCTTCCGGTAAGCCTCGAATGATGCGATTTGCCCTCGTATGCCTCGTAAATATCCCAACTCTGGCACCGGAGATCTTTGCCTCAGGCGAGCTACCGCGAGTACTGCATCTCGAGATTTGGGGAGCTGATTGATCGGCCGGCGATATTCGACGAGGAGAACGAGGAGTACGCCTCCGGCCGGTGCCGGGAGATCTGGGGCCTCCGGTACCCGTCCGAGCCGTTTGACCCCGAGATCGCCGAAGACGATGAGAGCGGAGCAAGCGGCGGCGGCGATCTCTTCGCGGCGGTGGCGAGGTACGGGTCTCTCTACTCCCACTTCTCCGACCCCTTCGTGTCCGAGACCGTCTACCTCGTCTTCGCGAGGCGGAGGTACCTCAACTTTCTCCACATGTCGCGGCGAATCGAAGAAGAAAAGGGGCTCCGGATGGTGCCCACCTCGGATATCCTCCTCATGTGGCTCACCCACCAGGTGATTCCGCTTAAAGTTTCGACTTCTACGCGAGATTTGACATAAATTTTGGGTCTTTGAACCGATCAATGGGATTTACCGTATGGGGCAGAGCTTTCCGGGGAGTTACGCGAGGGACACGGAGGGGATGGGGGATTTGGGGCGGCGAGTGGTGGCGTTCGGGGAGGCGACGGCGGCGGAGGAGGCGGAGGCGACAAGGAGGGTGTGGGAGGAGTCCTTCGACGAGCCGTACGAGAGGGCGGGGGTGGGGATGGATCCGGCAGCGTCGCCGTCCCGGGTGTTCCTCAATTGGGAGGCGGCGGAGGCCGACGTCAACCGGAGGTACAAGTGCTTGCATCCGAGGTGCCTCATGGAGGTAAAGTTGCATACGTTTCCCCAACTAGTTTCCCGTTTCATCGTTTCGGTTTATTCCTTTGATTTGTGGTCCTTTTTTTTTTGTGGGTTATTGGCTTTGCGGGTGGGGATGATGCATATTTGTCGAAGTGGGAAACAGTTTGTCTTTTCTCTTTAGCATGCGTGTTTTCTACTGTTTTTGGACAAAGAATCCAACCGCTCGGGGAGGGGGAAGGGGAGAGGGAGAGGGAGAGGGAGTCGGTGATCTGGGACAGATGTGCCAATAAGCGTCATTGAATGCTAAACTTTGGTTGGGCCTGTTGTTGGGCTTATATAGATTTTAGTTTGCTAGGCCCAAACCTGGCCCATTGCTAGTAGTATGAAAGATGAACTCTAAAAAAAGACCGCATCCTCTTGATGAATTTGTAATTTATGTTTGTTTTCTTATTATTCTCTCGATCAGAAATATATGTATATACTTATAAGAGAATTTAGAATCTTGCTTTACATGTGTATTGTAATTTATAGATGCCGATTATATATATATATATATATATGTATATATGTATGTCTATGTATGTATATCTATTTATGTATATCTATATATGTATATATGTCTATGTCTGTGTGTCTGTCTCTATATATGTGTATATGTATATATGTTGGAAAAAAATACAATTAAGAAACAATGATGCCGCAAACTTCTTTTTTCTCTTTATGTAATTAAATAGGTTATCACTCACCAAACAACAATCATCTCTACAATCTACTTAAGCAATTAACAAGTAAACTAATTAAGCACTCCAAAAACGAAAGGCAACACAAATTTTAACGTGAAAAGCCTTTCTATGTGAAGGAAAAAAACTACAAAATCTAGCCCGGCGAAAAACTTTCACTATTTAGAATAATGGGATTATAATAGATCCTCTCTAGTTCAACTAGAGGCTGCACAAATATCAACAAGATTTAATCTTGGCTTCTACAATAATAACATTCGTCACCAATAAGACGGATTTCAACATTAAACAACAAAATAGATAATGGTTCTCACCAAATATTGATGCTTGACATAATTAATAAAGAAGACTTTTCAACGATCCAAACCGTTCAATCTATATCTCTCAATGCCAGAATAACATATTAAAATTTCAGCCAAATTTGGATAAAATCAACCATCCGATCATTCGACAAAGTAGCACCTTTTCTTCCTCTTCTTCTAAGTTTTTCCTTTTTCTTTCTCTTCTATTTTCGTAGAGCCCCGCACTCCACAGTTTCTTTAGCAATTTACTCACCCAAGCCGGCGATTCCTTCTTATTCTTTTTTTTAATTCATATGAGATGGGTCCCACATGAGGAGGGACCACACCAACAAATCTCCCCCTCCCAACTGATGTGGGGGGTTCCACCAAGCCTGCTGTCTTTCTACAAGCAATAATTTTTTTCATGGACAAAGTTTTAGTCATTATATCCAATCCATTATCATCGGTATGGATTTTTTCAAGACATAGTAACTTCATCTCTAAAGCATCCTGAGCCTAATAAAAGCTCACATCAATATGCTTGAATCTCGAATGAAATGTTGGATTCTTTGAGAGATTGATGACACTTCGACTGTCACAATAAAGCATGTATTTCTCTTGTTATAGGCCCAATAGAAAAAAATTTTATCTACAAAAGTTTTTTACAAGCTTCTGTAACTGCGATAGACTTGGCCTCTATAGTGGACAAAGCAACATAGTTTTGTAACTTAGATTGCCATAACACTACTCTGAAAAAGTTATCCAGTATCCTGATGTGGATTTTCTAAAATCTATATCACCAACCATATCTACATCTAAGTACGCATCCAACATAGGTTTACCATTACCAAAATATAAACAGACTCTAGAAGTGTTTCTGAGATACCTGAGAATCCATTTGACAACTTCCCGATCCAAGATTAGAAAGAAATCGACTTACAATGCCAATTGCATGAGCAATATCCATCCTTATACAAACCATGGCGTACATCAAACTACCAACTGCGGATGTATAAGGAATCTTCTTCATTTTTTCTTTATCTTTCTGACTTGTAGGACACTGTTTGGAACTTAACTTAAAGTGACCTACAAGTGGAGAGCAAATAGGTTTGGACTTGCTCATGTCGATATATCTTTCTTGGGATAACCAAATCTTTCCATTCTTCATGTGACGCATAATTCTCATGTCAAAAATTTGTTTAGCCGTCTCGAAGTCTTTCATGGCAAAGAACTTGCCTTAACTTTTTTTTCAAGCTTTCAATTTTCTAGGCACCATGGCCAACAATCAATATATCATCTACAAAAAGCAAGAGAATAATAAAATCTTCATCAGTGAATCTATTAATAAACATACAATGATCAAAAGCGGTTTTACTATACCTATGGTCTATCATAAATGAATCAAACCTTTTATACCACTGTGAGGTGTCTCCTTGAGCCCATACGTGCTCTTCTTTAATCTACACATGAGATGCTCTTAGCCTTTAACTATGAACCCTTCTAGCTGCTTCATATAAATTTCCTCCTCTAAGTTACTATGGAGGAAGGCAATTTTCACATCAAGTTGTTCAATCTTAAAATTCATGCTTGTAGATAAACCAAGAATAACTCGAATTGAAGACATCTTGACTACAGATGAGAAAATTTCTTCAAAGTCAATATCCTTTTTCTGACCAAAACCTTTCACATCCAATTGTTCCTTGTACCTTGGCTGTGAGCTCCTCTTCAGGCTTCAACTTGAACACCCACTTATTTTTGAGTGCTCTCTTACCTTTAGGGAGTTTCATCAACTCAAATGTGCTGTTCTCATGCAAGTATTTTATCTTCTCTTGCATAGCTTTTAACCACTCTCTCTTTCGTTAATGATTTATAGCTTCTTTGTAGCATTCTGGTTCTCCTCCATCAGTGATCTATAGCCTTTTACAACCAACTGTTCCTTGTACCTTGGTTGTGAGCTCCTCTTCAGGCTTCAACTTGAACACCCACTTATTTTTGAGCGCTCTCTTATCCTTAGGAAGTTCCATCAACTCAAATGTGCAGTTCTCGTGCAAGTATTTTATCTCCTCTTGCCTAGCTTTTAACCACTCTCTCTTTTGTTAATGATTTATAGCCTTTTTGTAGCATTCTGGTTCTCTCCCATCAGTGAACATCACATACTCAGGAGAATATCTCTGAGAAAGTCGGTGCTCTCTAGGAGATCTTCTTAATTGAGGCTCAACTGGTGGTTATGGAGAGGCTTGCTCAACATACTCATCCGACACATCATTGTCAGGTGTGGGCCGATCAACTGTGTTACCATCATCTTCGTGTATATCTTTTCTATTGCCATCATTTATCATGGTTCGAGGCACTGGACCCAGATCAACATAATTTCTATTAACAGACTTTGGCTTCTTAACCTTTTCAAAATTTTTAATAGTCTCCGTGGAAAGTGTGTTTTTTTATGATTGCATGCACGAGATGGAGGCTAGAACTATACAGTCTTCTAGAAACACCACATCTCTGCTTCTGATAACTTTCTTAACCAAACTCTTCATGTGCATAACCTAGGAAGATATATTGTTTAGACTTGCTATCAAGCTTGAATCTCTCATCTTTAGAAATGTGAATAAATGTCATGCAGCCAAACACTCTCAAGTGATCATATGACACATTTTTTCCAATCCACACTCTTTCTAGTACATCATCTTTAAAAGAAACTGAAGGAGAAAGGTTGATTAAATCCACTACAGTTCTTATTGTTTCACCCCAAAAGAATTTAGGCAATTTAGTATGAGAGAGCATACTCCGAATTCTTTCATAAATAGTACAGTTTATTCTCTCAGCAACTTTATTATATTGAGGTGTTTTAGAAATGATTTTCTCAAGCCTGATATCATGATCTCGACAATATTTCTTAAATAGACCTCTGTATTCACCACCATTATCTGCTCAAATACACTTCAGTTGTTTTCCTATTTCTCTTTCAACACTAGCATGAAAAATGATTGAATACATCGAGTATCTAATCTTTAAATTTTAAAACAAAAGCCCATACTTTTCTAGAATGATCATCAATAAAAGTAACAAAATATAAAACATCACCAAGAGTTCTAACATCCATAGTTCAAACATCAATGTAAATTAAATCCAAAACGCATGATCTTCTATATGGAGGGAATTTATGAAATGCAACTCTATGTTGTTTGCCAGGTAAACAATGAGTACAAGTCTCTAGGGGCATACCTTTTATAGAAAGGAGTTTTTTTTTGCTAGAATATTAAGTCCCTTCTCACTCATGTGTCCAAGCCGCTTATGCTTATGCCATAATTTAATAGAGGAGTCTTCAATTGCATTCACCTCCCCCTTGCTAAATTTTGCTTGCATCATGTAAAGTGTGCTTGATTTATTTTCTTTTGCTACCACTAGATAACCGTTGGTAAGCTTCCTTTTTCCTTCATCGAAGTGGTTGTAGTAACCTTCATCATCAATTACTCCAGTAGAGATCAAGTGGAGACAGATATCTAGAACATGTCTCACATTTTTCAACAATAGTTGACACTAATGTCGGTTTCCAAGCAAACATCTGCCATGCCCACAATCTTAGTTACTCTATCATTTTCCATCTTGACACTACCAAAATCACTAGTGTAGGATGTGAAGAAGTTTCGTCGACAAGTAACATGAAAAGAAGCATCTGAGTCAACAACCCAAGTACAATCCTAGCATGTAAGGTTTGTACAAGCATCATCACAAATAATACCGACATCACCATTACATGTAACTGCTGTTATATCATTTCCTTCCTTCTTTTCTTCACTTCTTCCCCTTGATTGCTTTTTTTAAAATTTTCTGCACTCTTTTTTTTTCATATGCCCTAGCTTGCTACAATAAAAACATTTGATCTTTTTTCTAAATTTGGATATTTTTCCGGACTTATCACGATAGTTAGAATTTTGCAAGATTCTAGTATTACTCCTTCCCTGCCTTTCTGTAACTAATGTCTCTGACTGTGTAGTCACACTATGTTCTATTCTTCTGGTCTCCTCATTAAGCATACCATCTTATATCATTCCCAATGTTACCACACCATTAGGAGCTGAATTATTAAGTGATGCAACTAGAGTTTTCCAACTATTAGGCAAAGAGCTAAGCAACAATAATGCTTGCAACTCATTATCTAACATAATTTTCATAGTATTTAGCTGATTTACCACATTCTAAAATCTACTCAAATGCTTGGCCACTGAACTTTCCTCCTTATACTTCATATTCACAAAGTTTCTGATCATGAATGCTTTGTTCTGTGCAGTTTTTCGCTCATAGAGATTCTCTAATTTCTTCCATAAACTATGACCATTAGTCTCCATAGCAATCTGATAAAAAACACTATCATCTGTCCACTGCCTGATTAATCCAATTGTCTTTCTATTCATTTTTTTCACTCTTGCCGAGTTTTGTCACTTGGTTTGGCACTATCTTCTTCAATAGGATTATACAATTTTTTTGCAAAATAGTAAATCTTCAATTCGAGGCTTCCAAATTGAATAGTTGGAATATGTGAGTTTGACCATACTGTCACCTGAATGCTCTTCCATTTAATCAACACAAGAAAAATTCAGCCACTAGCAACCTGCTCTGACACCACTTTGTTGGAAAAAAATGCAATCAAGAAACAATGATGCCGCAAGATTCTTTTTCCTTATGTGTAATTAAATAGGATATTACTCACCAAGCAACAATCATCTCTACAATCTACTCAAACAATTAACAGGCAAAAAAATCAAGCAATCCAGAAACAAAAGACAACACAATTTTTAATATGTAAAACCCTTCTATATGAAGGAAAAAAAACTACGGGACCTAGTCTAGCCAAAAACTTTCACTATTTAGAATAATGAGATTCCAATAGATCATCTCTAGCTCAATTAGAGGCTACACAAACATTAACAAAATTTAATCTGGACTTCCACAACAAGAACATTCATCACCAATACGATGGATTTCAACAATAAACAACAAAATGGAGAATGGATCTCACCAAGTGTTGATGCTTGAAATAATCAATAGAGAAGGCTTTTCAGCAATTGAAACCGTTCAATCTGTAGCTCTTAATGCTGGAAACAACATACTGAAATTTTAGCCAAATCTGAATAAAATCAACCATCCAATCATCCGACAAAATAGCACATTTTCTTCCTCTTCTTCTTCTCTATTTTTTCTTTTTTTTCTCTCTTCTGTTTCCGTAGAGCCCTGCACTCCATGGTTTCTTTAGCAATTTACTCGCCCAAGCCGGCGGTTCCTCATTTTTTTTTAAATTCAAATGAGGTGGGTCCCACATGAGGAGGGACCACATGCACCAACAATATGTCTCTGTGTGTGTGTGTAAACTTGACCATAGAATTTAGAATCCCTCATTAACTTGGCATCGAATTCTTCCGAAGGCAATCCTATGATATTTTGGCTTAATGCGAAGATCCTTGATGCACAAATCAAAGTAACGTTGCACACTTGAAAGATTCTTACTTTATGCATTTGCTCAAAAAATAGAAAAAAGTACTTTGCACCCAACTTGAAGATCCTTTTGCTAATTTGTTAATGCGTCATTGTGATGATGGTCATAGAGCCACCCACAACTCTCATGATTTTAGTTTCTACTGCTACTTCTTTCACTTGATTATTTATTACTATTTTAGTAGGCTTTTGATGTTTATTTCAGGTGCAACGTAGGTGATGTATTATCTTCATCTGTAATACTGTATCTTCTTAGGCAAGTTGTCAATAATGCTTGTTTCCAAGTTTGATGAAGTTGTAGTTATCACATACTGCTGTAATTGAAACAACACCTGCAGAAGTCAATCTTAATCAATAACCAGTGGTCGTTGTTTGCTCATAGTCGATTCATGTAATCCTTAGTTGGACTTCATAATGCTCTTTTTCTTTTCTTCCATCATTTTCTATATACTCTTCTTTGTCTAGTTCATTCAAGAATCATGCATTTCCAAGGACCTCATAATGGCACGTGTTTTTTTGTAATGGGATTAAGTTGATTGAGAATCAGAGTATATTTTGGTCATTCTTTTCAGAAAGAGATGAGCATCATTTTCTGTAACTCCCTCATCCTTTATCCTGTAATTAAAAAAATATTAATTTTAGACCTGTAGTCTGTGAAATCTGGTAATTTAGTCCATTAGGCTTCATCGGATGTTGAATTAATTTCTGGTTACAGGTCTGCGTATTCCTCAAAGGAAAATGGGAGGAAAAAGAGGCTAAAAATTTGGACAAGATATTTCTGCGGTTGAGAACTGTCAGGTGTCACAGAGAGATGATGATAGACCAGCCGGTATCTGAATCATCGTCTGAGACTTGGCAGAGAACATGGAATCTTTACTGTGAATTTGGCACCAGAGGCATTGCAATGGAGCTACGGCAAAATGGAAGTAGTTGCTTAAGAAATAGCAAGTTGCTTAAATCTCTAGTCTTCCTGTGGAATGACTTGCTGCGGGCAACTACTCTCACTCTATCAATAGAGATAGAGATGCAAGTGAGAGCCATGGCATCAATCACACCCCCTATTCAGGCCCCTTACTTCTTAAAGTGTGTTCCAGATAGAGTAACAGATGATGGTGGCGCAATGATTTCAGATGTGATACTGCGGATGAATAGATATCGCCCACAAAGTGGTCGATGGTTATCTCGCACCGTTCTTGATCATGCTGGAAGGGAATGCTTTGTGATACGAATACGGTAACAACTTTATTGCCTTTTGATATTCATGCAAGTCACTAGAAGATATGGCGAGTTATTGACTGAGTTTTGATGGATTTGTGTAGAGTAGGCAGAGGGATTTGGAGAAGAGGAGGTGAAACTCCAACAGCAATAAAATGGGAGGACCGAATCACAGAAGTACGAGAAGGCCCCTGGAAATATGTGGGCGGTTCTGTTGGCACTGCACCTGGTAAGACATGACCTAATAAGATATGAATCATGTATTGCTAGAACAGGCAAGCTTATAATGGCAGCCTAAATTTATTTCGTAGTTGAATGATATAAAAAGCTATCTGCTCTGAGTTTTTCATTATATTACTAAGAGATGCTTGGATGTTCTCCTGTGACTGTAGGGAAGGTGGTGGGCACCGCAACACCTAAGAAAGAAAATCTACAAGAGAAGAAGGCAACTTGGTCTCTATCAACAGGTGATGTCCTGACAATACAATGGGAAGATAGACTGGAAATTCAACTTGAAAATGAAAATTCTACTGAATCGGTATTACATACATACTTCTTGTACTCCATGTACTTCATTATTCCATCGGCATAATTTTAGTAAAAGCTAATACCAAAGGTTTATAATGAAAGGCGATTTATAAAATTTATGCACTGATAATGGTGGCTTTGATATTTTTTAATTCGTTGCCATATATCCTCTTTAATTTATAAATTATCCACTTTTTTGTGTAAATTTTCGCCGTCTCAATGCTAGAATGTATCTTGCATCTATTTCTTTGGCATAACTTTCCTCTGTCTTGATTAAACTAAGGAGCTGAGGGGGTCGGGGGGGACATTCTTCAAACAATAAAAAAAATCAGTTTATATTTGACTTTGCGTACGATATGACAAAGCTTTGAATAGGGTTAAATGCTGATAGCAGAACTGCAAAAGCAAGGCTTGCCTTTGAGATATGAAGATTGATTGGCTGAAATAAGGATTTGGAGATGATTATTCAGATTAGGATAAAGTTTGTGTTAGGTTTGTGTAAGAATGCAGCAAAACCTTAGAAGTGGAAGAAAATCTGGAGTTTTTCTTCAATTAGTGAAGTCTAAGAAATATTAATGCTAAGAGCTGCTACGGTTGGAGAAGCTAAGCCTTGCACATGCTTGTTTACACTATTGCATTTAAAAAGAGGTCAAAACATAAGGAGGATATCGAGTATCTAAATTGAGAGGTTTTATTTTCTGAATTAGGTTCATGGCACCATTTTTGTAAATTAAACTTAAGTGCTTAATATTGGCCCGAAATAGTAAGGTTGCAGATCTTATATTTAGTCATCCATGTGATTCCTTTTATCTATTGCTTTCTAAGTTGACTCCACTCCATTTAGTTAAATTCCTACTCCGAACAAAGTTTGTTTCAAGGTTACCAGTATTTTATTTGGTTGTTTGGGTCATTACTACTTTGCCTTGAAACACTGAATGGCTTCTATTATGATGCTAATTCTTATTCAGGTGAAGCTGTTGAGAGGGAGAAAACTACAGTACCAGGTAAAGGAGGTTAGACCATCGGACAGGCAAGATGAGGAGGAAGCGCAGTACTTTACACTAGTTCGATTTACCTCGGAACATCCAGATGGAAAAGCTACAGCTCTTCTAAACTGGAAGTTGTTTGCAGTAGAGTTTTTACCAGAAGAGGATGCGGTGCTAGTGCTGCTCTTGTGCATGGCTATAATCCGAACCATTTCAGAGATAAGAAGGGAAGATGTCAGTGGCTTATTGCTGCGCAGGAGAGTGAGGGAAGTGAAAGGAGGACACAGAGACTGGGGCTCGGTGATTCTGCCTTCATCTTCGTCATGCTTGTCTCCCCATTTACAACCTTGGTATTGGAATGCTGAGGAAGTATTAGCCTCAGCAGATGATGGCAGGGGGCCGACTTCTAGGTATTCCCCTGCTGATGGGAAGGACCTACTGTATAAGCAAGCAATCATACCTTGAAGAGACCTTGACTACATTCACAAGGTTCCCAACATCAACAGGATATACTTCAGATGAGATTATGTGTGTTTCTTGGTTAAGGACTGTTTTTCCTTTTTATTTCCTCTTTATTTCTTTAGAGAGAGAGAGAGAGAGAGAGAGAGAGAGTTCATCCTTTCAGTAATGTGGTGTGTGCAGTAGTGCAGCTCTGTTTGGTATAGCTTCACATGATATTGAGTGCAGACTGGTTCAGTTTGTTGTCTTCTGATTGGGTCCAAGTGCAGTTTGACACAGATCTAGATCAAGTATGGCAAGTAGTTAATGATGTCATGGGCCCTTGCATCATTTACCAAGAACAAGATGAATAATAGCAGTATCTTTGATGCGGGCTACATATATTTTAATACTCAGCTTTTTAAAATAATGGTGCATATTTTGGCTTTACATTACAATTCCTTCTCTACCCGAACCTTTATATTAGTTTGCACGCTGGTATTTTTTGAGCAGTATATCATAATTGCATTTCAACCTACAATCCATTAACAAGGTATATAGTAATAACTTTTAAGTTATTGGCATTACAGATTGTTATTGTCTCAAACTTCAATAGCATAAGTGCTCATAGTCCCCCTTAAGAACTCGAAATCACATAGGGGCTGCCGCATTAATGGAATTGCCATCAGGTCAAATGAGACTTCTCTTCTGGTCAAAAAATGAATGATGATTTGGAAATGAGCAACTAAATGATTCTTATTTGTTCTTCTTTTATCAGGTTTGGAGCTCTGTTTTCTTAACACTAAGAAATGCCTATGCTTCTGCTGGTGGTGGTTGAGCTTCACCTTGCTGCGATGATTTATGTAGTGTGATTAATTTTCAACTTCTGATCTTTGTTATGGTTAGGAATTTCCATTGCTCATCATATAATTCACACCAAATTATAAATTAACTATTTGCCTTAAAACCATTCAGATTGCCGATTTTTTTGCTTAAAGAGTTTCTAATAGTTAGCTTTTTCCCGTGATTTGATTCGGGTTGAAATCATTCTTCGATAAATAAGATGAGTATAAAGGTGGGGGTTATCCCTTCTAACCTCCAACCGAGAAACAAAAAAAAAAAGTTTCTCAAATTATTACAGAGAAATTATCTTCCACCGGACCAACTCAAGCAGCAGAGTTTTTGGGAAAGGTTTATAAACACTGATCATTTGTTATTGACCAGACTATTAATATAATGGTTAATCAAATGGCCTGTCAGCTACCTGTCATCAAATGAGTGCGTTTGAGATACTCCTGTTACTGATAATGACTCTGACTACTAAAGTAATCATCCGTAACCTAAGTTAACATAAGACAAAAATATTGATAAATATAAAAACTAAAGAAAAGGAACAATAAATGCAATACCAACCTATGGAGACCATTACTTCAATCCAATAAGATCACAAACACTAAAGCTGAAAGATCACAGAAGCAGGACAGGACAGGAAACAAAATCTGAAAAGAAAATAAATACACTAAAGCTGGTACCTCACCTCAGCAAGTAATTAAGTACTCACAATAAACCTTAATGAGAAGAAAGTATGACAAATATCAAATTACAAGCATGAGAGAAAGAGAGAGAGAGAGAGGGGGGAAGAGAGAGAGGGAGAGAGAGGTTGAGCTTAGAAAAGAAGGTCCTCAAAATTCCAGAACAGCTCCTCGTTGGAAGCAGGACCGCCCTTCCGACCGCCGGCGTTTGCACCGGACTGCGGTGGAGCCGCCGCCATCGCTGTCGCGGCCGAGCCCCCCTCCATGGACGGCACCTCAAAGAGATCCGCACACGACCCGTAGACCATCGCATCCTCCCTCAGCCTCCCAGGTTCCCCACCGGTGGCGGAATAAGACCCGCCGCCGCCGCCGCCGCCGACACAGTAAGGGCGATAGCGGTGCTGGCGTGCGGCCTTCGCCGGCAGCGGCGAAGGATCTTCGTTGGGGAAGTTCACCTTGGCCTTGCTGCCCCGGATCCGGCGGGCCTCCCGGTCGTAGGCCCGAGCAGCCTCCTCGGCGGTGCTGAAAGTTCCTAGCCACACCCGGACGCCCTTCGCCGGGTCGCGGATCTCCGCTGCCCACTTTCCCCACGGCCGCCGGCGGATCCCGCGGTAAAGGTTCTTCCTTTCCTTCTTCTTCGTCTCTGAATCACCGCAAGAACCCATCATCACCTATCAACTCCTCTGGAGAACGGCACCCAAGGACGAAAATAGGAAGAAGAAAATAAAGAAAAAATAAGGATAAAGGCGTCACCTTTTGGGGTTGGATCGGTGCAGGGGCCGAGCCAGAGTTCGGCGGAGGCGACGAGGTCGTGGGGTTGGCTCCGAGGAGGGTGGAGGTCGGAGATGATGGCCCCTCCGCACATGGTTCCTCCGTTCTTCGCTCTTCCTGGGTCTCCTCCGCTGCAATGGAGAAGAGAAGAGAAGAAGAGGGGAGAAAGGAGTGGAGTGGGCTCAGAGGGGAGATGAACGTGAGGCAGGCGAGGATGAGAAAAAGACTAAAAGAGAGAGCTTTATATAGCGATGCTCTCTTTCACTCTCTCTCTAACTATCTGTGTCTTTATGGGCCATTAACAAAAGGGAAAAGGGAAAGTAGGAGGGAGACAGAGAGGTGGGTGGGCGCAGGTTCTTGGATCCATGGCGTGTGTCGCGAGGAGCAGAGCGATGAGGGGCGCGTGGACGCCATCTTTCTCCCGGATGGGCCCCAGCTGGCCGCCGCACATCTACTCTCGATCACCTGCCCTGCACCAGAGTGAGAGGGGGAGTCCAAATTTAAATGGCTTTTAACCTCTTATCTAATCAAAATTCAACTCCTGTTTTCATAGATGTGTTTAGGGTTTGGCAAAGTACACTAATCTTGCTTCTCTTTTTTTTAAAAAAAGGTAAGAAGTGAATTGAATGAGGTTTATGCATTAGAGAAATGGAGTGTCTATGGAGAGATAGGAAGACTTTAGACACCAAGAGTAAGCTTGCATGGATGACATGAATGACTATGTACTTGTTTTATTTGACTACGAGAACACGAGATGCGTGGTTTAATAGTTTTCATGGTCATACTTGGGCTTGGCCAATATGTAGAGCTTACAGTATGATTAATAAAGCCCACAGAAATAAGAAACATGATTGGCATGGTATACTACTGATGTGCTGCATTTGGTGTAGGATGTAATTTCTTCTATAGTTAGCTTTATGTGGTCTAAAAAGGATGTGAACCGACAACTTTTCATCAGAAAGAACAATCATACTAGGTTGAAGACAAGACCATTTGAGTTGTATTTTGTACAAATATAGAATGCGTTATTGCACTTTGCTGATGATGCTACAATCCACTACAATGTTAATTGTCTACTATAGATTAGGTATTTAAGTCAAAAGAGTATATGGAAGATAGTTTTAATTGTATTAATTATTATTTTCTAAAATTAATTTGATCAAAATTAGTTTTTTTTATTTATTTCATTCAGTAAATATGGTTGAACTGTTATTATTTGGAGAGGAAAGCAATTGTTCAATCAAAGGAGCTTGCATGGATGGCATGAAGGACACCATATCCACCTTTGCCTTGATCTTAGTGCTGGGAGAGAGATGATTTGATAGCTTGCATCATCAATTGAAGAACTCCGCAGTTGGTCTTACCCGTGATTTGATGGTTTTTATAATCATTTTTGTTCGAAAATAAAGTCTTTTGAGTCATCTATTACAAATTTGTATGCATCATTACATTTTCTTAGTGATGTGATAATCTACTGTAATTTTAGTTATTGTCTTGCATGGATTATACCATTGTGCATGGAATGAGTACCTAATTGATGCTGATAACAAAATCGATCATATTTTTTTCAAAAGATGATTTGACAAATACTCTTCCCTTGCACATACATATTAATTTTTTTTGAGTAATTCAATAGTGCATGTTAAGCAACATATTTATACAAAGAAAAAGATTGTTTACAAGCGGACATGCATTTGTTGATCTCCATTTATTAATGAATGTCAAACTTAAAAAAAAAAATCATATAAACAAGTTATATAGCTAATGTTTGGCTCTTTTGCTGCAGGCATACAACTAGCAACCATAAAATTTAATTAGACAAAGTAAAAAAGAAAAGTTACAAACTAGTTATCCTTTACATGCAACATTTCTTTGTTACTAAAATAAATCTCGACTTAAGGAATAAAGTATATCTCTAGTTAAAGTATAGTAGAAATATAAATAAATAATAAACTTGTCAAACTTGGACTGCTATTTATTTTTATATATAGCAAATAAATGTCCCTATCTAATGCCAATAAATATGTATATGTAACATATTGACGTAATAAAACACCTTCACAAATGTTTTAACGGCTGCTGAAATGTTGTTATGGCCATTATGTTGGAATTTTGTGAGGCATTAACACGAGACTCAAGAATGGCCGTCGCGGGTTTGAGCCCGCAAAGAGAGATCCTATTTGATGAGAAATTATATCCTACACTACGTGCCCATAAGACTATGCATATAGCCAGTTTCAAGCATTCATTATTATGAACCTCATTCATCAAGTATTCATCTTGGTTCACCGGTACAGAAACAAGCAGTTGTGATTGGCTACATGCATGACTATATGGTGCATATAATGTCGAAACTAGTTTCTTGAATACGCCACGGAGGTTGTGTTCTACTTCTTGACCCATCGATATCTCTCTATGTGTGTGCTAATTAGGCCAAATCTGAGAAGCCGTGCAGTGATATTCAAAACTTATGACCAAGTATTCTATCATTAGAAGAAAAATAGTTCAATTAATTGCTGAGGCCTTCAAAGTCATGGGACGGTTTGCTATTATTCTTTCAGTCAGGTTAGGCGAAAGTGGTTGGATAGCTGTGGGAGCATGATCGAGGATTGCTTTAATCTATTGATTCGTTCAAAAAACAAAGATATTGATCTCCTTTGAAAAAAATTGGACTTCTAACCAGTTGTAGATTTTGTTCATGTTGACTAAATCGAGTTACCAAAATTTGATATAGTGATAATCTTGTATTACGATACTGCAATATAAATGTTGTATCATAACTTAGTACACTCAAAATCACATGTTACTCCACAATTCTAGCATGAATAAAATAGAACATTAAAGCTCCTAAGATGATTTGGTTTAAAGAAAAAATTATTTGGGAATTGAGTAATTACTTAGTTCTCGCACTCCTCCATTCGAAGAGGTACCAAGTATAAAACTTAATGAGTATTTTTCAAAAATTTAGATTTGGATAATTCCATTGGATGGTCTTCATTCCATTCCATCCGAGAGAGATCAGAGAGTAACTAACACTATATTCATTTTGCACCACAATTTTTTAGCTATTTTATCTTTGTTTATGTTTTTCCCCTCAGTTTTAAAGCTTAATAAATTCTATCAAACTTTTACTTTGAAAATATTTTGACATATATTAAAATACTGAAATTGGGAGATTGAAAATATTTTTTTCCCCTCATGTCATTTGTTTAGGTGGGCACCCTAGACTGGCTTTTTAACTGATTTCAAAATGATAACAGTGTTTGAAATGCAACCATACTGATTTGCAATAAGTATACTTAAGAAATCATTTTTGCAGTTTCAATATCCTAAACATGTCTTTGTCTATCTGTCACTTAAAAATGTTTTATTGACAGAAATCTGGTCAAAAGTTGCAAATGCAAACATGTAGCTAATGTGATATATTTATGTGTGACCTTCCACTAATTCAGCATGAATAATAGTTTATACCATTGTACCAAAAAAACAATAATTTATGGCTACTTCTATTTTTTGGTATTCAAATCTTTAAAATATTTTAGTCGTTGATCGAGTCATTCTTTTAATTAGTCATGTAATCTACATGCTGGCTGAACTCCATGACATAACTAGTCAAGTTTTAGGGCCTGGTGTCAAACTATTGGCTTGAAGTTCATGAGTGGTACACAAACTTTTTGCTTTTTATTTTATTTCTGCTTGCCAATTCATTTAAATCCTAATTTCAAACAATAATTGATATAAAATACTCAACATCGCTCTTTCATTAGTCAGGTATCTAATGGGCAGAGAGTGGCCAAATATTAATATCAGTTTTTAGTAGGTGATCAACCAATATTTGCATGCAGTGCTGATTGAGGAGCCAAATCTTATTGCTAAGCCAAGGATTATACTATATTTTGATAAGGAGTTTGCTCCATGGCATAAACAATTTTAAATACAGTGCAGCAGCCAACTTTCATTAACAATATTGGCGGTTCCTGGGTTCGACAAATTGCATGATATCAAACATCACCTTAGATTCGATGACAATGACTTGATTTTTGGACTAACAAGTTGCAAAGAATCTTGGCATGGATGGCTCAAACTCCAGGAGTCAAAACCATGGGCCCAACATTAGTCCATGACAATAAAAGAGAGAGATTTCCTGATAGCTTTCGAGGAAGTTCAGGTTATTGAAGAAGATTTCTTCAGTCTATGGGAGAAGGAAAAGGTTCTCAAATGGTTTGCCCCTTTTTTTATAATGCATGGTTAATTTTCTCCAAGTTATTTGACTGTGAAACATCATTAAATAGACCCAAAAATACCTCTCTCTAGTGCATAAATCTTTTGGAGGGACATCAAAGGGCTCTAAAGTCCTCCATTTTGCTCTTTATGGCAGTCAAAATGCTCATTGTTAGAGCAAAAAAAGGAGTTGCATCCCGATAAGAGGTATTGTCCGCTTTGGAAGACACACGTGCGCCGCCTTTGAAAGCGATATTCTCCTCACGCTTTTGCTCTTTAAAAAACGCCTTTTGAGGGAAAAGGATGTGCCCCTCCTTATAAAGCACAATCATTTCCACTACTTAACCAATGTGAGACTAAGTCACGAAGAAATCAAAGGAATGAAAGTTGACTGAGAAGAAAGGATGGCAAAACTCTTTTTTAACCTTTTATATATTCTTTGTGCGCCTTGCTCACAGAAATTCAAACCTCCATCAAAGCTTTCTCATATCATCACAAGCCATCTATGAGTTGGCCACCAGT
The DNA here is from genome assembly GCA_025769935.1 of Phoenix roebelenii. Lineage (NCBI taxonomy): Eukaryota > Viridiplantae > Streptophyta > Magnoliopsida > Arecales > Arecaceae > Phoenix > Phoenix roebelenii. Next base: position 353,614 of record JAOXJJ010000231.1, read on the forward strand.
GGACTCAGCTTGGACCAATCATATTCAATTTTATTTTTTTGGGTGACAATCATATTTAGTATGCCTAAATGGAGGCCGAAAAGAAAGCACATACTAAACCCCATCCATCAAATACAGAATGCAATTACTCGTGAACCAAAGGGACCAGAAATTATATAATTGCTGAATTAGGTAATAAACACTATGTAATTCTTGATCTTACTTTTTGAGATGAGAGACGGGTGATATATATATATATATATATGTCAAATATATAGATGAAACCACAATTACGTAACAAATTCTTCCTCGACGTCCGGTCGTGTGTTAACACGTTAAACTTTTCTCAAGCACTGAGCCCTCTTCATTCAACCATGAATGAATGAATTATTCATTCTTGCTCGGAGAATTACGGGATAAAAGGCAGCTCGTAGCTACATACATCTTCTTCCTTGAAATTTAATCGAGCATATACCACTTTTGCATGTGCATGCATCTTGTACATTTGAGTTTGGGTTGTAACCTTCGCATAAAAGAATAATTGATCTTCTTTTATAACATCAACCGTTAGATTGTATCATGCACAAATTTTAAAATACTCTAAACTTTATATCTATACAAACTTCGAAGCTGTAGCAACTTGAGACCTTATCCAAAATAACTAGCCAGAAGGTATTATTTGAGTTACTTAATCCTGTAGCAAATAATCGATGTGGAACTAAACACACGCCCATACAGATCCTCGCATACTCCACCTAGAGATGGGCATTGGGCCGGGCCGCCCATGACTCGGCCCGGCCCGGCACGAAGCGGGCCGTGCCTGGCACGGCCCGATTGCTACAGTAACGGGTCGTGCCTAGCACGGTCCATA
>JAOXJJ010000234.1:0-13913 GCA_025769935.1 Phoenix roebelenii
TCGTTGTGATCTCGTGAAAACAACAAGTTAGGTTGTGAGCTTGTAAAACAACCGGCTGTAATCTGAGGAATTATAGTGAAATTCCCAAGAGATCTTGGGAAGTGGATGTAGGTGCTGGGGTGCACCGAACCACTATATATCTTTGTGTTTCTGATGCCTTATCTCTTGTGTTTCATGCCTCACATTCATACTTGATTGTGTAATATCTCTAGCTTTATTTTCTATTGATTTATAAGTGATTATTTAGAACTTGCTTAGCTTCAACTCTATTCTTACCATTCACATTGATTAAAATTGATCATACAACTATAAGTTAATTTTAGATCAATTGCACCCTAAAGCCATAGTATAATTGCTCTAGCTTAATTTTTCACTGTTTTACTTGTAATTGCCTAGAGCTTAAGTAAGTAACATCTTATCATCTCGCTGCATTTAATCCAAAGTAAAAATTAGAAAACATAATTTTTAGAAAACCAAATTCACCCCCCTCTTGGGTTGTCACTTTGGGCAACACTTGTAGCTACCATGAATCCCGATGTTTTGAGATCTCTCATGGGACAGCTCGATGTCATACGGGCTGGAAACGAGGAATTCAAACAAGCGATCCGTGAGCTCATGCGAAATTCTAAGATCCCTAAACCACCAACCCCCATTACAGCTCATCCTAAAATCGATTTGGTCGTACCATCTATAGTCCTTCCCCATCCCCTTAGGAATCAACCACCTTCCGGTCACCAGCGTGATCTAGAAGAGAGGCTATTGCATACCATAAGAATCGAGGCCCCTACCTTTGCTGGTCAACCCGAGCCGAGCGTGTATCTCGATTGGAGAGTCGCTATGGATAATTACTTTAAGTGGAACGAGATGACTGACGATAAAAAAGTACGATTTGCCAAAATGAAGCTTATTGGGCAAGCTCACTAGTACTAGCATAACGTTGAACATATGCGTGATATCCAAAGACTTCCTCGTATAACTACATGGGAGGATATGAAAGAAAAGCTAAATGAGAAGTATCCGCCATTTTCGTACCGACAACGCCTTATGGATAGGTGGCAGAAGCTAACTCAAGGAACATCGACGGTTGCTGATTACATCGCCCGATTTCAGAAGTTTCATATGAAGTGTGGTGTAATAGAAAAGGAGACCCTTACCCTCTCTAGGTTTCGAGCAGGACTATGCGAGGAGATCCAGAAAGAACTACTCCTCCGAGAAATTACCACTCTTAAGCAAGCATACCAATTAGCCCAAGATGTTGATAGTTTTTTAAGACTACCTGTGGTGAGGCCCATCGACCCTCGACCACTAGCCCTAGGAGTCTGACCTAACTAAAATTATCTCTCACAACCTAGACTGCTTTTCAATCCTCCTAATCAGCTCGGCCTAACCCAAGCACTAACTAGGACCTCCCCAATGCCTGTCCCGAATCCTTCAACTGATAAGGAAAAAGGAATATTAGGTTCCAAACCTCCTTCTCGAAAGCAAACCCAATGCTTTTTGTGCCAAAAGTCTGACCACATTGCGTCCTAATGCCCTGCCAAGACTTACCTGATTACTGAACCAAAAGCTAGAATCTAAGAGACCGAATATGTCGAAGAAGTCTATGAACTAAATATAGAAGACTATGTAGAAGACTTTGAAAACGAACCCATAGAATTAGACTTTGTCCAAAATGATTCCTAAATGAAGACTATTGATCTAAGTACAATCAAGTCACTTCACATCACTACTGTCGAAGAGGTAGTGAAAGATATTGAGAGCTAGTCACCTGAGTTGGCACTTGTAGCTAAAGATACCTATGCGGAGTCCAACCTTGAACATTCCCTGGTAGTAGTTTCCCTTCTAGAGGAGTTTCATTTTGTAGTCCCTGATGATCTTCTGGATGCCCTTCCTCCGATGCGTGATATCCAACACGCAATTGATATAGTTTCCGGGGCATCTTTGCCCAACCTTCCACAACATAGGCTCAACCTGAATGCATATGCTAGGATATGGGATTTAATATTACCGACAGTTGGGTTTGCATATAATAGTTCGGTTAATAAGTCCATAGGCATGAATCCATTCAAAGTGGTACATGATTACAAACCTAGGCAACCCCTAGACCTGTTTTTCATGTCTCATTAGTATAGAGTCTTTGAGTCTGCACAATCAATTGCATCACATTTACATTCATTGCATCAAGAAATCAACAATTGTAGTCACTTTAATAACTTAAAATATAAATCTATTGCTGATTTACACAAACGTTATAAAGAGTTAAGTGAAAGAGATTACGTCATGATAAGAATTAGGCTTGAATGACTTTCTTCAGAAATATTTAAGAAATTGCAAACTTGTAGTGCGGAACCGTTCAAAATCATAAAGAAAATTAGTTCGAATGCATATGTTGTGGATTTTCCTGATGACTATGGGATTAGTGCGATATTTAATATTGAAGATTTAGTCCCATACAAAAAGACAATATTCATGCCTTCTGACCTCTTTATTGATATACCTACCCATGTTGGACACCCTGACCTATTACCTATTGTTGAGCCACCACCTCCCAAATTTCATGCATATAGAGAACAAATAGAATATATATTGGATGAGCAGGTTATTTCAACCAGGAACGGTGGTTACCAACGTTACTTTGTTCGGTAGAAAGGTCGACCAAAGTCTGACGTAATGTGGATTTTCAGAGCCCAGTTGCAGCGCCTTGACCTCAATCTTCTGGAGCAGTACGACAGTAGGCCAGATCTGTACTCGACGGGATCGAGTTTTTCTCATCCGGAAGGAGTTGATGGGGACATCAGAGCCCTTTGTCCAGATGATCCTGAGCCCCCGGATTGAGTCAGACCCGGATTAGGTCCATTTGAGTCCTGGTCATTTTTTTATTGCATTATTTGTTTTTATTTTAGTCAAGTCAATTTGGTTCGTTATTTTGTTATTAGACTAGCCAATTAGGTTTATGTAATTGGGTCAATATGTAAGGTCTATATAAAGACCATCCCTCTCATGTATGAGGTAATCGATGATTGAATGAAAAAACCCTAGCCTCCTTCTTGTTCTTCCTTCTCCTCCCCTTCTTTTCTTCCTGCGTCTCTATAACCTCTTCTTCCTTCTCCCTCCCTTGTTCTTCCTCCTACTTCTCTTTTCCCTGCACTTGTGCTACATCAGATACCCTCCTAGGCTGCTCGTAACTTCGCCTCGACAATGATCAAACTCGGAGTGCGCCGAGGCCCAGCTGCAATCAGCCTGCCAAGATGGTCTCTGATCACAAACCCCATACCTCTCAAGTCTCCATCCACTGACATACCACCATCGAAATTCACTTTGCGATGATCGGGAGGTGGAGGTGCCTAAGAAAGAAGGGCAAACCCGGGCGTTATCAAAGCAGTACGGGTACCCTAGATGTCTCTAGTCATCCTAAGGAAAATCGATGTGGTCACTGTGGAAATCTCCATAGCATGGATCAAAGCTCTCTCCACCACTGTCCTCGAAGACGACCTCCTACCCTCAAACAAACGGGCATTTCTGTCCAACCAAATGTGATAGGCTAAGTATGCTATCATAATCCCCTCCTCTACGGTGCTCGGGCTCCGCATAGAGTCCCTAATCTGATGTAGTAGATCCTCAGCCGACTCCCACCCCGGCGGAGGAGAAACATGTGACCACCTCTACACCTACACCGCCCTGGAGCACCGTAAAAGAACATGGCTAATGGTCTCCTCAATATGCAGACACAACTCGCAACTCGAGGTAATCTGCACACCTCGTCTGGCTAGCACACTCTTGGTAGGTAGACAACCTCAGGCCACCTTCCATATGAAAAGTGTTCCCCCTCATTCATTGTTCAAAAAATGCACGTCTAGTTTTTTATTTGTTTTTTTACAATTTTTCAATATATCAAATGCAAAGATGACTTTCTGCTGGCCAAAAGAATTTGACCATAATTTAAAATTCAAGAATACCATAGACCCGTGGGAAGTACTCTGCAAATAATTAGAACACAAACTCTTAGTTTCTAGCAATGGACTGCACCATCTGAACACATGAACTCAAAACGCCACAACTAGTGCTCGTTCAGCCCAACCAGCTTAAGGCCATTCTTCATGTCTTCACAATGCCTCACATACGGGAGTACAACTCCTGCGTCAACACTGGTGTTTGCCTTGCAACCGTAAAAGGGAGGAAAGTGGAAACAAGGTTCCATGGACATGGCTCCACGACAGTCAGGATTATCTGGTATCAATGTGATCAATGGCTTTAAACCAGCAAGACCTTGAGCCACATACCCAAACGTAGACCAAGTGGAGGTGACCAACGCATCACTCAAGCTCAAGAGATAGATCTCTGCCCACGCTCTCATCTCATGCATCGTCTTCCCAGTCTGCTCGACTCCTTCATGGCTTGGCTGATAGACGCTAATGATCTCACCAGTTACAGTTGGATGCTCCCAATACATGCTCCTCACCTTCTCAAAGTACGTAGAATCCAAAGAAGTTATGAGCACAACTTTGGACCTGGCACCAGTACTAGTTGAAGCCGCAGGTCGGTTGAGACTGATATTAGGCAGCAGCTTTTCCTTTAGAGCACATTTAAGGATCCGATCCAAGTACTCAACTGAACTGGTTCTTCCATTGAAGACTCTGATCTGTAAGCCCACTCGTTCATCAGCCTTTGCTAAATAAGATTCATAAGACCTGGTAATCAAACCCCACACCGGGTTTGTAGGGTGGAAAAGATAACGTCCCAAATGATGGAAAACAGTCTCTCTCTCAGGGAATAACCGACTAAGCTCTTCTTCGAATGTAGGGATGAAGAACAAGGCCGGTGCAAAGTATTGGTTGGATCTTACCACCAGCCAAGGGATCTTTTGCAGCGGTCGTTGAACATCTTCACAGAAGAAAAGCTGATCAAAGTCACTATAACCATTGACTAGATAGAGAAGGACATAAGAAGAGAGTGGCCCATTTGAAGAACCGTTTATGCCGTTACCGATAACTTTATTTTTCAGCATGCTCCCCAAACACTCAGGAGAGTTCCGACCTAAGCTTCTAAACTGGTTTCTTGCGGGGAAATCCTGTGGTAGAAGCCATGAGGTATCAGAAAAGGGTTCGCAGAAGAGATCACCTATGCCAGCATCTCCGTCAACCAGTAAGACCCTGTTTGTAAGAAAAGCATAAAGAAATGCTGAAGTAAGAGACACTATCCTGTTCCCCAAACCGCTGAACGGAATCAATGTCAGGTAGCTGCAATCTGTAGTCTCATTGCTGTAACCAAGCTTGAACTGCTTCCTTTTCTCCCGCTTCCCAAGAGGCTTCAACTGTTTGATGGCCTTGTTGTACAACTCAGTGTTTGGACCACATCTCTTCTGGAGAGCTTCATGTTTTCTCAACTTTTCCAAAAGATATGGAGAAGGTATGTGGGGTGATTCTTTGCGATACAAAACAGACTGATACCTGCTCAGACAAGATCCTTCATCAAATCCTGCAGCCAGCAAGCCCCCAAGAAGTTTGTCCCTTGGGACATCTTTCGGGAGAATATTATCCTTGGTCATACTTTTTTGGAGAATGTTGGCCTCTGTGACATTTTTTTGGAGAACATTGTCATCTGTGACATTTTTGTGGAGAATATGGTCTTCTGTGACATTTTTCTGGAGGAAATCACTCTTGGTGTCATTTTTCTGAAGAAAATCATTCTTGGTGACATTTTCATTGAGAATATTGGCCTTTGTGATGTTAGAGGAAGCGAAGGAACAATTTTCTAAACCTGATAATTGCACAAATAAGAGGGCATTAGCTTAGTGAACTTGGAGATATCATTAAGATAGCTTCTATATAAAATAACAATAAAATCATAATGCCTTTTTATTATGACTCAAATAGAAAAGGAATTCAATGTTGAAATTAAAAGGAATTCAATGTTGAAATTAAAAATAAGAACACCAACTAAAATAGGTCATTGATTTCTACGTACCGGAAAACATAATTTAAAAAAGAAGGAAAAAAAACTAAAATGACTTGGTTAACTCTTAAAGATTTTGGCTTTGGGCTTAGAAACTTGACTCGCTTCCTTTGTGCTGATGAATTTAATAATGGTCTCATCGAGATGGTGAAGTAAATCCAAAATGACTTACTACCAAACAATTACTTATTTGTGGAAGTAATTAAATGTTCAAGTCACAATTTTGGATTACCACGACAAGGGCTAATAAAATCTAATTTAATTTACATAAATTATCATCCCTGGTCATCTATGTCTAAAAACCAACGTTTGTTTTATATGGGTTATATGTGTTGAGTGATATTACCCGTTTAACAGAATAAATTTATGTCTAAATTGGCATTGGGTTGACCATTTTACTTGAATACGTATCTCCCAACCTGATGCGAACCTAAACCCGTCTGATCCATTGGTACCAAAAACAATGTAGAACTTCAGCAAGCCAAATCTTGAAAGGAAAGAGACAAAAATAGGGTGCTTTATGACCTCCATGAGTTCGACGTATTTTATATATGGCCTGGGGTCAGCGGCCTTTTCCCACGTACGACGAAAGGAGGGCAAACCGTGCTTGCGATATCATAGATCCCAAAATAAATTTTATAAAACAAACCCTAAACCTAAAAAAATCCAATCATAAAGAATCACAGCAGAATAATCTTTGTCTTTTTTAATCCCAGTATTCTTAACAAATATCCAAACTCAAAACCGTGGAACCAAAAACCCTTAAAGGTCCAATCTTTGGAAAACTAAAAAAAAGATACAAATCATTTAATCTATTTCATTAGAAAAGTAAAATGAACATGAGGAGGATGGGCAAAAGAATGAAGGATGAAAATAAATGAGAAAGTTCAGAGGACGACATCAATCGAAGCGTGAAAAGAGGAAAAGAAACCAGAAGATCAAAGACAAAATAAAAAAGAGATAAAAATCAAGAGAAAACTAAACATCTTAACGAAACCAATCGAAGTCCTACCCCATTCAATATCTTCCAATCACACAACAGAGAACTTCGAAGGGGGAGGAAGACATTAATCTATACCGTGTTTTGATGTTGTTGCTTCAAAGCTTTCTGCCCTTCCTTCAACTCTTCCGGACCTACAGTTACAAATCCAATCCAGGGAAGGTGTTCGACTGTAGATGACGGCGATGAGCGGCAGGAGCATCAGCAAGAAGCCGGCGAGGGCCACCGGGGGCCTCACCGAGCCCCAAAGGGGCTTCCTCTCCGGCCCGGCTTGGGAAGCCCCCTCCTCGAAAGAAGAAACCCCCTCCTCATTCTCCGGCTCGTGGGAACCGGTACCTGGAGATGGTTGCTGGTGCTGCTGCTGCTGCCTCCGGATCCGCTTCGTCTCCATCACCACGCTTCTCTTCTGGCCGCATTGGGAAACAAGAAGACCAGATGTAGGAGCGAATACGTAACGAGCAGGTGCCGTGCACGTGAGGGAGAAAGATAAAAAACACAAAAACATAAAGGAGAAGAGAGAGAAAAAGCCGACATATCGGTTTGTATACACTCTGGTGATCTCGGGCACTATAATTTTTTTGGATATAGTAAATGATTTCCGAAGAAGAATATCTAGATTTCTTTGATACTGCAAAAACCTAGAGAAATCTTCCAAAATCTTCCCAATTTTGTCCCAGGCTTCCTTCTCAGCTAGGAACAATGAGATCTTGGTCATCTTGGTCATGGTTTTCACCCAAATGGCCAAGACGGGACCGAGATGAGCGGTTTTAATTAAAAAGCTTGCTAACTTCTTCATTTATTTTTCGGGTCCTTACCTTCGTCTTAAATTTAAACTCTCTCCGCTCTTACCTAAGCAGTGAAGAAAAAAATGTTCTGAAAAAGAGAATAAACTCTCTCAACTTTGCCCTTGGCGGTTCGGCTTGTCGCTATTTCAAGATGTTTTTTTTGTTGTGGTTGCCAATGAAGTATTTTTCTTCTTGAAATACAAATGACATATGTGGTAAAGAGTGTGGTAGACTCGGTGCATAGTCGTTGGTCATTGGATAGGATGCTAAAATTATGTTAAATTTTTAATTATTCTAGAAAAATGATCCTCTTTCATGGTTACAACCTGATATTTATAGGTGCTTTTAACTAGTAAGATGGGTGCTAATATTTAGCTTTAGACACCTGTCCTCACTATTGTGTACCCCCAACACTACTATTGCTAAAGTAGATAATGCTTTCTTTTTTCTCCGATCATGGTTAGTGGAAAGATAGGAATCACTACTCATTTTAGACATTTGTCTTTGCTATGACATGATACATGAGCCATTTTTTCCATACATGATGGCCAGTGTTACCCTCCTCCCATGACATGGGCAGTTGAGTGCTTTGACTACTTGTCCTTTCTATTGTATGCCATATGGACAACTATTTTTACTCATGGTAAGTAGTGTAACCTCATCTTCCACATTATGGGTAGTGGTAACAGTTGGCTAGCCACTATCTAAAGACTCTGTTCCATTAAGGTCTTACCCTCGGCTAATAACTCCTATCCTTTGAGTATACATCCTAATTACTCGGCTTGCACACTTAGTGTACCAGTTTGCATCCATAGAGTATCGCTTGCACTCTTGGTGTATCGGCCTACAATCTTGGTATTTCGGTCTGCTTTTCTAGTACTTAGACTAAGATTAGTATCTTTCTAGTAGTAATCAACCTAGTAACTATGTATTTCATCTAGTTGTCCAAGTACCTTAGTCTGCTAATTGAGAATAACTTGGCGTACTAGCCATATGTATTTCAATCTACTAGCAGAGTAATTTAGCCTACTGATTATGTTCTTGGCCTGTACCTTAGTATTTGACCGAATGTTGACATCCTTCTTGAACTTTTTATTTGGCCAGCAAAAGATGTCCCTTTTGAAGATCTACTATTACCCGATCTATATTGGATGGCCTTTCAAGGCTTATGATTGATCAATCTTCGTATCATAACCATTAGTATGGATGTGGTGTCATTTTTCTGGAGAATATTGTCCTTTGTGACATTTTTCTGGAGAAAATCATTCTTGGTGACATTTTCATTGAGAAAATTGGCCTTTGTGATATTACAGGAAGCGAAGGAACAATTTTCTAAACCTGATAATTGCACAAATAAGAGGGCATTAGCTCCGTGAACTTGGAGATATCAATAAAATAGCTGCTATATAAAATAACAATAAAATTATAATGCCTTTTTATTATGACTCAAATAGAAAAGGAATTCAATGTTGAAATTAAAAACAACCTTTCCTCTCGTGGAGCCTTCGACATACTTGAGGAAGATGGCATGACCATTGATGAAGATACCAAGTGAGATTGTTTACTTATAGAACTTGATTGGGTAGTCTTTGACAAATTGATCATACTTTTATTGCAGATATTGCCACTTGAAGCAATGATCTTCCTCATGGCTAATTTGGTACAATTGCATCTTAATTAAACTCTTGAATTTAGTTTATGTCGGATAGAGATGTTGTTGTTTTTCATATAAGAATTCCACAAGCTAAGGGCATGGGTAGAAAAAATAATTTGGAAAAATGATAACTTTTGGACACAAGCATACTCATAGATAGTAAAATAGATCCCTAACCACTTTAGCCAGTAATTTAGCTTCTTTTTGTATCCATAAATCCATTACGTATGGGATCCAAATTTGGGCTTTGATTTTAGAAACTTGAAAAGGAAGATTGGAATGCATGCAAGTTGCTCATCCTTCTCCCAAGGTGATATATCCTCATCTCCAAACATGGGAGATAACTCTACTATAAGAGTTGGTGATACTTATATTGAAAACTTCATCAATCATGACAAATTCGATGAGTTGGACAATCTTGTCTTCCAATTCCATGAGACATCTCTTTATCTCATCATCTATTGAGGTTAAGTAGTATGCATACTCACCCTTATCTTCAACACTGATAGCCTATCTTCAGTCTGCTGGTATTACTCACCTATCTAGGCCATAAACTAAGGCCACTAGAAATATAGAGCGAAGAAACTTTAATACCAACTTGATCTAGTTGGGGAGAAAGAATTTTCAACCCTTTCAACTTGAGTCTCTTTAAAGAAAATTTAGAAAATAGGATAATTAGTAGGAGGGTCAAGGTCCCCTTAATTTTTATTAATGAACTACATAATCAAGTTACAAAATTTTCGAAGAAGAATATCTAGGTTTCAATGATACTGCAAAAATCTCAAGAAATCTTCGAAGATCTTCCCAATTTTATCCCGGGCTTGCTTCTCAACTAAGAAACAATGAGATCTCGATCATCTCGGTCATGATTTTCACCCAAATGGCCGAGACGGGACCAACATAAGCGGTTTAATTAAAAGACTTGCTATCTTCTTCATTTATTTTTCAGGTCCTTACCTTCGTCTTAAATTTAAACTCTCTCCACTCTTACCTAAGCAGTGAATAAAAAAATATTCTTAAAAAGAGAATAAACTCTCTCAACTTTGCCCGTGGTGGCTCGGCTTGTCACTATTTTAAGATGTTTTTTTTGTTGTCATTGGCAATGAAGCATTTTCCTTCTTGAAATACTAATGATAGATGTGGTAAATAGTGTAGTAGACTCGGTGCATAGATGTTGGTCGCTAGATAGGATGCTAAAATTATGTTAATTTTTTAATTGTTCTAGAAAAATTATGTTAAATATTTGGATATAGTAAATGATTTTTGAAGAAGAATATCTAGGTTTCCAATTTTGTCTCAGGCTTCCTTCTCAGCTGAGAAACAATGAGATCTCGGTCATCTCGATCACAGTTTTCATCCAAATGGCCAAGACGGGACCAACATGAGCGATTTTAATTAAAACGTTTGCTATCTTCTTCATTTATTTTTCAGGTCCTTACCTTAGTCTTAAAATTTAAACTCTCTTTGCTCTTACCTAAGCAGTGAAGAAAAAAATGTTCTGAAAAAGAGAGAATAAACTCTCTCAACTTTGCCCTTGGCGGTTCGGCTTGTCACTATTTCAAGTTGTTTTTTTGTTGTCATTGGCAATGAAACATTTTCCTTCTTGAAATACTAATGATAGATATGGTAAATAGTGTGGTAGACTCAGTGCATCGATGTTGGTTGCTGGATAGGATGCTAAAATTATGTTAAATTTTTAATTAGCCTATAAATGGGTTCGGTCGGGATATGCTTGACCCTGAGCCAACCTGAGTTTATATTTGAGTCATGGTTTTCGACCCAAACCCAGCCCATTATTTAATCGAGTCATGCCAAATCAAAGCTATGGAAAGAATTTTAGACTCAAACCCACAAGTTATTCTAGTTATGTCGGGAACAAGTATGATTTGGACTCACTCTGAAATGTTCGAGTTCGAGTGAGGACTGGAGTGAACTAGGTTAGCTACTCCTTTATAGCAAAAATATACTGATTAATAATTAAACATAAAATTACTAAAAGGAACCAATTTAAACTTAAAATTTCATTCCAAAACATAATTTTACCCAACTAATTAGTCATTTTGAGGTTTTGAAGCTATCATTTTTGAGAGCATTATGAATAAGAATCCATCAAAAGAAACAATGAAATATGAATGTCTAAATACAATTAAGTGAAAAAGGTGAGGAGATATAGTTTTTGAGATGCAAAAGGATGTACTAGTGTAAAAGAAAATTATTTTAAGGAATTAGAAAATGATATTGAGAGTAAAGGAGAGAGATTTCCATGATTGGGGTTTTTGAGTTAGGTCAAACTAGGTTGGGGTCAAGACAGGCTGGGGATGGTGGCTAGACGGAATTTTTCAGCTATTTGACCTGTCTCGTACCTTAATAGAATCTATTTAGCAAAATCTTATTGGGTCAGTGAAGGATTTGAAATTTAAAATTAAAAGGGTTTGAGATATGTTGGGATTTCACTCTCAAGTACCTGCTATCCAAACTCGATTATATATAACATATGTATTTTTATAATTTTTTATGAAAATACATATATAAAAGAAGGGTGAGGGACTTCAACCCCAAACCCCAAGAACATCTAGCCTTTACTATATTTTATTGATTATAGTTTGATGTATTATTAGTTATATTATTGATTTGAACATCATATTAGTTGCATTCAGGTCATTATGCAAAAGTGTTTCCATCTGTTCCCCCTTCCTTTTTATCTTTTTGTAATTTTGGATTAGGTACCCGACCCGACCCAAATAACCCAATCTGAATAAAGATTAATTGGGTTAGCTCAGGTACCCGACAAATTTACCATTTTTCAAAGGGATGGGTTTAAGATTTTTGGGTAAATTTTTAGTCATAATTGGGATGGGTTTAGATAGTAAGATTTTAAACGGATCTAGGTAAGCCAAATTTTGCAGGTACCCTACCATTGCCATTCCTGAGATAGGCCTAGTTTTTGTTGAACTTAATTACACTTGGATGATATATGGATCAAGTCGGGTCAGGTCGGACCCTTTTTTTGTTGAACCAAATTAAACCTAAATGATTCATGGACCAGGTCGAGTTAGTCGAGTTGCGAAATACAAGACCCAAGCATGATTTCGAATTTAGATGGGGTCTATATAATTTTTAAACCCAACCCAATCCACGGGTCTTTTAATACGAATCAAGTTGGGACTAGGTTGAGTCATGGGTTGGCATGGCCCATTTGCAGCCATAGCCATTTTACATTTAGTTATAGGCCCTAATAGTAAATATGTATAAATTTCCATAAATAATAAATAGAGATAAGTATTGGCTAAAACAAACCTATAGACCCAATCATGTGTGCAGAAGCTATATACACAAATGTCAACTTCAATGTGGTGCAACGTTGGTTGTCACTGTTGTTGGACTTCTATATCTCCCACATATACCATGAAGAGAGTTAGCTGGCTAACTTACTCGGCTAATCTCACAACCATGGCCACGAAATTTATATTGTTTGCCCCTAACTCCTTATATGTTGATGTATTTGGGAGATTAATCCCCCTCCTTTAATTAAAAATGAAAAATGATAATCTTGTAAGGAGTAAAATATAATTCTAGTCATTCATTTTTAGGGGAAAAAAAGGCAGACAAAACAAAAGATAGAGTGCCAATGATGGACTTAATTATTGCCTCTAAAATTGTTCTTCAATGGTCCTTCGATTGATCTACACAGTTTCTTAATCAGTTGGACTGTAGTGAATTTAATTTCTAGCTTAAAATGGTGACGCAAGAAACAAGTTATAATAAAGTAAAAGAAAAAAAAAAAGAAATTTCACACGATGAAAATAGAACAATAAAAAGACTAATTGGCATGAATTTAATGAAGATAACTTAGAGCTACTAATCTTAATAACAGTATCAAATTGGTTGATTAAACTTGTGATGACATAACTTGGTCATGACTCAGCCTAGTTGAACCCTAATGTTTAGTTGGGTCTAGTCAAAGGATGACCTATTTGAAAGATTTGGTGGGGTCTAAGTTACACATTTTTCTATGCCACCTAGACCGAACCTGCCCATATACGAACTAGCTCTAAAATGGGCCCAACATTATGATTGAACATAACTGAAAGCCCATATTTTGAATTCCCTAAATGCTCTAAGAATCACGTAGTAGTCATATTTGTAGGTTGGGTACTAAACATATTTATTTGTAGGCGAAGGTTCTGATAACATTGAACAGTATTCTTGTGCCAATTCTTTCTACTCATTTTCCTCGTCAATTATTATTTTCCATCTAAATGTATAATGAATACACCTGTTCTCTTTCAATCTAGCATTGGATATGACCATGGAACTGACCTGACCTCGTTGGTTAATGGTTTCTGTTGCTGGAAACTGGGCCCGGGGGCGATCACTCGGCCGAGGAGGGGGAGCTTCGGAGTGGGTCAATGAACGGCGGTCCGTCGGCGGGCGGCGTCCTCCGAGAGACCTGCACTGAAGCCGGTGGCCGGGCTTGCCGGCGCCGGCCCTCCGATGCTTAAGTCAGAGGGGAGGCAAATAT
>JAOXJJ010000236.1:0-24889 GCA_025769935.1 Phoenix roebelenii
TAGTATAACATAAGATATACTCAAATGCTTTGAGCTCATCAAAATCAAATAGGGGTTTAATCAATCACTCCACAAAGCTATAATGTTTTAGTTAAGTCAAACCTTTTATTTCCATACAGTCATATTTGAATAATGTTACCCTTGTGTTAGCACAACAAAGCAACATATTAAAATATGCCATAAGTATCTTAATGTACCAAGATAATATTATATCTGTCTCCATAGCAAGCGTTGTGTTAGTATAACAAACTAGCATGGATCTTGATAAAATAGTATCGAAGTATGAAGGAAGGCTAGGAGTAGCATTTTTTTCAATATTAAGCTATCCATAAAAGATAATTAATCAAATTGGCCACGTAAGTAGGTACGAGGCTCCCCGTGCTTTCGCAATGGTTCTAATTAAGTAACCACCTTTGACACTTTCCTAGACACCAATTGATCAATTGATCCAAAATGGGTCAGCTTAATGTATTTTGCACTACGACTTAATATAATTTTTATGAGGACTTTTTGGTCTCTTGCACATTCTATAAATGTAACACATACATGCATAGCATTTCTAATGTAACATAGCAAGGAGTGTGAACATGCTTTAAGACATTTGAACAATATAACATTACTATATCATAGCAAATAACAATCATATAATATTTCTATCTCAGCATTTTTATAAACATGCTACAACATATAACAATGCTATCTCATAGCAAATTATAAATCCTACATCATGCATGTTCATTTGATCGAACCAATAAAGGTAAGCTCTGATACCATTGTAGGATTTTGGTATGATATTAGGGGGCAGCTGTGTTAGGAGTATGCCCTAGAAGCCAATTTAGCAGACGCATTGTAATTATTCTAGAGTTATAAAATTTTATTTCATCTTTTATTAATTAATAGAATCAGGCATTTTCTTCATTCATGTTATTATGTGTCCATGAATCATCCTAGAAATTAATAAAATGATAACACATGTTCTCAAGAGTTGAGAATTTAAGGCATGTGTAATTAATAATTAATTTCTGAATAGCTCCTGATCGATAGATCATCATGAAGGACGATAATCGATCCGAGAAGATTAGTGCACAGATCACTTTCCTTGATGGATGAGTCTTAAGTCCATAGTGTGGCGACACTGGGGTGATTGTGCAAGTGCTTATTAGAGAACAAGGATACTGAGCGTGACCAAAGCAAGAAGTCACTTGAATGTCTATTCACCGTTAGTGACTTATTTGATGCTGCACTTGTATGAATAGTACTTAGACCTGCGATGCCTCAGCTAATCACGATGAGATTGCTGTAGTTTGATGAGCACATAAACATAGGCTCTAAGGATCCTTATGGTACAGATTGGCTACAGTGGTTTTACTGTCGGATTAGGGTTGCATCTAGACGGGATCTATCGACCTTGATAGACTAGGAGTGATCCTATATGATTTATGAGACTAAGTTCGAAAGACCTTGGCCAGGGCAGTTCTGGAAAAAAAGTTTTCCAATCTCGAACTTGAGTCAAATAAATATAACATAAGACATACAATGGAGTTTAACGAGTTATCCATAACCTCCGTCATATTGGGATCCATGATAGAGGTACTGTATCATACGCTAACTGCACCTAGAGGTTCATCCCATCCATTCTGGTGGGTTGTCACTATATGTTGCTAGGTGTCACTAGTGGACTATGAGACTCAAAGGCATTCACTTGGTGATCAGTGAATCCTAAGGATAGAGTTGAAACCGTTTCAATCCATTGAAAAGAGTTTCGATAATATTATGATAGAGATTATAATATATCGCACTATCAGTCATAATAGAACCTATGGGATCACACATATTAGAGGTCTTGATCGTTCCAACGGTTGGATAGCGATTTAGAATCGCAATTAAAATTGATTGTCAATTGGATTAACCCGCTAAGAGTTAGTGAGTTAAAGAAGAAGGAATTGCAATTGGATTACAATTTAATTGATTTAATTAGATCTAATTAAATTAGGCTTAACCTTATTGGATAAGGATGGGAAGGCCTAATTAATTAAGACTCCTTATTAGATAAGGAACTTGATTCATGAAGTCCAATTCAAGTCCTAATTGGATTAGGATTCATATAAATCAATTTGGAGGACACAATGAGTTCTAATTGGATTAGAATTCAATTGGTCAGGAGAGACCATGTAAATCCTAATTGGATTAGGAGACCCACGCATGGAAAGAAGGGGGGAACCCTCCCTCCATGCGTGTGGAGCAAAGAAGAAAAGAGGGAGGGGCGTCCGCCCCTCCTCCTTCTCACACGCACCAAGAAAGGAGGGGCATCCACCCCTCCTTTCCTTTCATAGTCTCCACGCCATGTGGAGGGGTGGTTCTCCTCCTCCTCTTTCTGGTTCATGCGGATTGCCACATGGCATGAGCACATTCCTTGGATTCTCTTCAAACTCTTTTAAGTAAAGGTTGTGATAGAATTAAGTAAGGGGTGTTGCTGATTTTAGAGGGATGAACAAGGAATGATTGATTGTTGAAATTATCCCTGATTTGAATGAGCATGAGATGCCTATAAAAGGAGGCCTGGCGTGGGACATATAGAGGATTGGAGCCTTCATTCAGCCGCCACCCTCTCCCTCCTTCTTCCCTTTGGCGCGAGCAAGAGAGAAAGAAGAAGAGCCGCCGTCTTCTTCTTCCTCTCTTTCGACGTTCATCGTCTTCCTTCTTCTTCCTCTCAAAGTAATCAAGAAGTTGATTAAAGGAGAAGAATTCAGCCAATAAAGGTGATCTTTGCAAGGAAGCTAGCACCCTAGTGAGATCATGGAGCAATCTGTACCTCGTATGGATACCTGTAGATGCTTGTGCGGCTTCAAGAGAACCAGAAATCCTACGATCATCAGATAGCGGTGAAGTTCTATCCGCTCAAAGGTAAAGATTAGATCTTTATAAATTTTATACAATTAGAAATTGTAGTAGATCTAAAAATAATCTAGTCTTTTAATTTTAATCTTTCCTTTAGATTTCATAAATCGGGGTTAGAGAACTCTAAAAAATTTTTGAAATCTACGTTTCCTAGAACGTTCATGAGATGAACAACCCCGCGCATGTCTTTCCGCTGCGATCATCGCAACGCGTGCGGGGATAATTTGACAGTGGTATCAGAGCCGCATTTAAGAGATTTAGATTAAGATTAATAGGCATGATTATGATTTAATTTAGATCTGAAATTTTTATATGCTTGCTGAAATTTAAGTATGCAGATTTTTCGTTATAAAATCTTGATCTTGCATGTTGTTTTAATTAAAACAATGAGATTGCAAATAATTAAAACATGTCTTGCATGATCGTAATTTCAGTTGATAGCATATCTAAATTTTTCAGATTAGAAATTAGATGCATGAAATGCATTTAATAGAATCAAAATTCAGAATTCATGTGAGAAGAGTCGACCCCAAGCATGCTTGAGTCGACTCCAATCCGATTCGAGTTGACCCCAAGCATGCTCAGGTCAACTCCAAGACTAGCCGAGTCGATTGAAACAGACTCGAGTCGACAGACTGGTCGGGTCAACTCCAAGCATACTCGAGTCGACTCCAATTGTTTTCGAGTCGACCCCAAGTATACTCGAGTCGACTCCAAGAGACTCAGGAGCTCTCGGGTTAACTGAAGTCCACCTGAGTTGACTCCATGTCAACTCGAGTCGACTCAAGGTTAACTCGAGTCGACTCCAAGCATACATGAGTCGACCCCTGTTTGAGGATGTGTTTAAAATGTATGCATGAGATGTATGTATTAGTTAAACAAAATTTATTTGCATGAGATGTAAATAAAATTCTTAAACAATAGGACATTTATATAAGATGTAAACTGAAACAATTATATCATTTACATAAGATATAATCACATAATATATGAAAGAGTTTCATATTTACACAGGATGTAAACTTGAACCAATGTGACATTTGCATAAGAAGTAATTATATAACATTTGGTTTGGGATAGATTGTTACATTAGATGTAAATCCTTTGAGACCTAAAACCTCCTCAATCAGTCAAGAGTGAACGATACATTAAGCTAGCCATATTTGATTAATTGATCTAATTGGTGTCTAGAAAAGCTTTAAAGGTGGTTATTTAATTAGGATCTTACTCTCTGAGTAAGGGGAGTCTCCTACCTATTTACCTAGCTAATTGATCGATTATCTCCTATGAATAGCTCAAAGTTGGAATCACTAAGACTAGATTACCCAATATTAAGCCTTAAGGTCTTCCACCGTAGTAGAGTTGCTAAGGTCTTTCCGACGTTAATTTGTCTCGGCTGGACACAGTGGAAATGTTGCATCGGAGGACTGTGAAAGAATAGATACCCTACAAGCCAATCGCAATATGTATTGCGAAGAGTTTTTCTTTTGATTTTTTCAAATCATGTACATGACATTGAATTATGAATAAAGGCATTGTGTTTCATCATATGCTGTTTATTATTTTGTGATGAACCCCTCAGATTAAGGCAATGATTTTAGGACTATGATGAGATTATACTAGTGAGACCTAAAATCGTAAAATCCTAATCTTAAGTATTCCTAGTTGATTGGTACATTGAGTCGGGGATTAATACTACCGGCAAGACCGGCACATCTTATGTATGCTCGATCAAGAGGGTGATTGATCTCACAATCACTTGTGTGAGACACTAATACAAAGATGTGGGTGCTCATTAGAGGAAGGAGTTTACTAAATTGACCTGCCAAGACAATATCTTATGAAGTCTTACTTACATGTCAAAAGATGATTTTCCTAGTGGAAGTTGTGCAACTGATCCTTTGACCTGAGATCACCATGATATCTTCTGCACATAAATCCATATTTTGGTTTATACTCATTCATGACAATAAGTTGTGTACGAGGTCTTCTGGATATGGTGGATTATGTACGAAGATTATGAGTAGGACAACAAGGAATCAATCATTTCTAGTAAGAGAAGATCGCATCCGATTTATTCTAATCATATGATAATTCAGGAAGTCTTTGATCAAAGCTGAAAGAAAATTAGAAAGGGTTTCTAATGTATCATGATTCGAATTATCATTAGAAGATTAAAAGAAACATGAATATATAAATGAGTTTGACATAGATTCATGCTCATATACATATTCAGGATGCAGTTTGATTGAAGGATTGAATTGCACGGTAACTTACCATTGAAGGGTATTTTTGGTATTTTCATCAAATTTTATATTTTTCAGGTAGACATGACACATTTGTCAACCCTAAAGGATGAATTTTGATGATTATAAAATACTTGAGATGATGTTGCTGTCACGACCCCCTTTCTGCGGGCAGCCGCGACGGTCCTAGGGTGTAGGTAGGCATAAGGCCACCAGCCACTACGTAGGACCCTACTAACCTAACACAAACATCCTTAAACCTCCAAAATATTTTAGCATGATATATGTACAAAATGAGCACTTTTGATCTATGTTAACCTGTTAGGATATATCAAAACATACAACCGCTCTACCTGTCAGAGCAACAATCACATAACCTATCACATAATAAACCTGGACAATATATAGCAATACATTATCACAGGCACACAACTGATCTGTATAAAACCTGGTTTCCAATCTATCTAGGGCCAACCTATATCCACAACAGGATCTATGTCTATAACTGTACACTATATACAACTGAAAGGTTTATAATACATCAAAAATATATAAATCTCTATTCTACATTATACTATGGAGCAGCACAACTAGCAGGCAACCTCTAGTCCTGCACCTCTCTATACGGCACCTGCCCTGCAACAAGGATATCAACTAGGGAGTGAGTATATGAATACTCAGTGAGTAGAGTAGAGAGTATTATGCACATGAGATAAGATATAATCATGGCTCGAGGTGAAATCTCAAGAGCATATGAGCAGTCATCAATAACAGGGCGCACATAACTCAACATAAGAAATATGGAGTAAATCATCACAGTATCATCACAATCACTATCAACTCATCTGAAGCATATATAGAATAACCAAATAAACATGAATGATACATCATGAATATGCTCAATAGATTATAACACTGAAATATGCAAATCAGGATGTCAATATGCGAAGTCATCATTAGACAGTTGTCGGAAGGTGGGTCTTACGCCCCAGGCGAACCACAACAACTTCCTACTGTCATATGCATATGTAGGATAAGACACCATACTGATAATGTAAATGCTGGCCAGTATCCAGAACAGAAATCCATAGAAACATCTTACATCTGCATACTAAACGGCACCTCGCGGGATCTTACTTTGCCCGGCGGAAAACAGATATAAGTCGCAGGACCGGTCGATCCTACGCCTAGGATCGTGTCCCCCCAAGGAAGGGACTGGGTTTCGCCCACCCAGAAGGCTGCTATGTGCACACAGGCCAATGTTTAACCCCATCGACTATGGGTGCCCTGTAGATATTGCCAAGCCATGCATGAATACCTTAATGTACCCTCTCAATACTCTACTGAAAAGGAGTATAATCCACTCACTCGACCACGACCCAATCATAACTAGACACCAGGGTTGGGAGTGAGGAGTCAGGGGATGCAATGTAACTCAACATATTACTCTTTTTCCTCCTGTAATTCATCTCAATTCCCCCAAATGCATGTACAGAATAATCAAGCATGGAGAACGAAACATAGAGGAATCTACTACAACAATCAATCAATAAGCTCAAGTGGAATCAAGTCACACTTGGCAACATTCATGAATGTGCTCATGGTGCAAAGCACAAACTTCTACTCACCTGCCAATCCGGCATGGTCCCGATACGCCTCCGAAACTCTATAGAAGGCAGTAGGAAACTTCTTCCTCTTGATCCTTAGTTCCTTGCCCAACTGAAACATGCATTAATAACACATTTATTCTTGTATCAAGGCCTAATAACCTACGTATCAATTGTAAGCATAAAAGTTTCAGTTGACTCAACTCCCTCCCTTAATTAACATCTTTTCTTTTTCCCTTATTCTTATTAATTAATCCTCAATTTACATGAATCATGATGCAAGAGTATCCCACACACATCTTGGACCAATGCTATAGCGTCAAGGTGTGCGAAAGGATCGAATTCCTTCTAATCCAAAATTTTACTAAACCTTGGGTCGACCCTAACTCCATCTTTTTCATCTTTCTTCATCCGGATAAACAGTAATCCGGACTGAGCTCTGGTTACTTCATCCCAGATTTGAACCTCATACCGAACTCCAATTTTCATGAAATTTATACCCAAAGTTCTACACTCATAGGGATTTCCAAAATAGTAAGATACATCATTATCGGAGGTCGATTGACCCTTGAAATAATTCACCAAAGTTGGAACTTCGACATAGTTTTTCCGCAGTCTCGGAAAAACTTTGTTGAAGCCCAACTCCCTCATTTTGGATCCCTTTTAAAGATCCTATTTACCCCCTTTTTCATCTTTAGATCTCTAAAACATTAATTAGAATGAGTTGCTTACCTCTTTTCCTCAGAAAAATCGAAGCCTTAGCACCAAGGAAGAGAGACTAACACCGTTCTTCTTCTTCCTTCTGGCCGGCAGCACAACCGGCACCTACCTACTTCGAATTCCTCTTCTATGTGCTTTCTCCTCCTTCTTCTTCTCCTTCTCCTTCTCTTCTTCTATTTTGCTGATTTTTCCTTCCTCACAGCCTAAGGCCAACTTTGGTTTCTCTTCTCCCTACGTGTCTCATTTCAAACTCATTCCCAGGTTAACGTGTCCTTTTCAGGTTAATCCTCACCACCAGCACATGTTTCATTTATTATATTTTTTTTTTGTTTAAACTTATTAGATTCCCATTTTGCCCTTATCATATCATTGCATCTTCAATCATGCAATTAGATCCTGATTTCCAATATTACCCCTCTCTAATTACTTAATGATTATTCTATTCTTTTTATATAAAAAAAATTCGGGGTTATTACATCCTCCCCCCTTATATAAAATTCGTCCTCGAATTTAAAATAGTAAATTACCTGATCATTCGAAGAGGTGAGGGTATTTGCTCTTCATACTTTGCTCCGACTTCCAAGTGCATTATTCAATATTGTGCCGGTGCTATTGGATCTTCACCATACATATTTCTTAATTTCTCAATTTTCTGATCTGAGTATCTAGAATAGCTACAGGAAGTTTTTCATAAGAAAGGTCTCCCTCTACTGTAACTTCCTGTACTGGTAGCACATGGGATGGATTCGGCACATATTTCTGGAGCATAGATATAAGGAATACTAGATGCACATGGCTGAGGTTTGGAGGCAGTGCTAATCTGTAAGATACATTGCCAACCTTGTCTAGTATCTCAAAGGGGCCAATGTATCGGGGACTAAGCTTGATCCTCTTTTCAAACCTCATTACTTCTTTCATAGGAGAAATCTTTAAGAAAACATGATTCCCCATGCCAAACTGCACATCTCTCCTTCTGACATCTATGTAGCTCTTTTGTCTACTAAACACTGTTCTTAACCTTTCCTGTATCACTGACATCTTTTTTGATGTCTCTCTAATCAAATCTGGCCCTTCTAGGTGCTTCTCTCTAATTTCAGACCAGCATAAGGGAGATCTACATTTTCACCCATAAAGCGCCTCATAAGGTGCTATATTAATAGAGGAGTGAAAGCTATTATCATATGCAAACTCCACTAAAGGTAAGTATATGTCCCAGCTACCTCTGAAATCCAGTACACACATTTCGAGCATATCCTCAAGGGTTTGAATGGTCCTCTCTGATTGCCCATCTGTCTGAGGGTGAAATGATGTACTGAAATCAAGCTGAGTTCCTAATGCCTCATGGAGTTTCTGCCAAAATCTAGAGGTAAACTGTGAACCTCTATCTGATATAATAGAAACTGGTACCCTATGTAAAATCACTATCTTATCCACATATATCTCGGCATACTAAGCTACTGAATATGTGGTTTTACCAATAAGAAATGGGCTGATTTTGTCAATCTATCTACAGTCACCCAGATGGAATCATATCATTTCTGTGTTCTGGGCAGCCCCACCACAAAATCCATAGTTATCCTTTCCCATTTCCACTCGGGCAAAGGTAACTCTTGCAGCAGTCCTGTTGGCTTATGATGTTCAAATTTCATTTGCTGACAAGTCAAACAAGAAGCCACATACTTGGCCACATCCCTTTTTAATCCGTTCCACCAATACATGCTTTCAATATCATGATACATCTTGGTGGAACCAGGATGAATGCTATAGGGAGTGTTGTGTGCTTCATGCATAATCTTCTATCTCAGATCTCCCACATTTGGCACACAAAGCCTACTGCCACACCTCAATATCCCATCTACTATTTGAAATCTTTCTGACTGTTCTGATTGTACTTGTCCTTTCAGTTTCTTAAGTTCTGGATCTAAATCCTGTGTAACCTTGATTTCATCTATCAACCTCAGTTTCACATGAAACGGTGCAATCAAAGGACGAACCTCTGATACGTCAAAAGATAGTCCCTGACCAAATAAATCTACTAGATCTCTGACTATTTCTCTCCACTGGACGGAGATGTGAGATAAACTGCCCATTAACTTCCGGCTTAATGCATCTGCTACTACATTAGCCTTGCCCGGATGATACAGGATTTGGCAGTTATAATCCTTCAATAGCTCTATCCATTTACTCTGTCTGAGATTCAAATATTTTTGCTGCTAAATGTAATGGAGGATTTTGTGATTAGTATATATTTCATATTTTTACCATATAAATAATGCCTCCATATTTTTAATGCAAATATGACAGCAGCCATTTCCAAGTCATGAGTTGGATAGTTTACCTCATGCTTTCTTAGCTGTCTAGATGCATATATAATCACCTTGCCATTCTGCATTAACACACATCCCAATCCCACTCTGGAAGCATCATAGTAAACTACAAACCCGTCTGTATCTGTGGGTAGAGTCAAAACTGGAACTGATATGAGGCAATCCTTCAGCTTCTGAAAACTTTGTTCACAAGAATCTGTCCAAGTCAACTTAACTTGCTTTCGAGTCAGCTTTGTCAATGGGGCAGCTATTTTTGAGAAGTCATTTACAAACTTCCTATAGTACCCAGCTAGACCCAGAAAATTTTTGATTTCTGTTACATTTGTTGGTCTCGGTCAATTTATAACTGCCTTAATCTTCTTGGGATCCACCCTGATACCTTTCTTGCATATTATGTATCCCAAGAATCCAACTTCTTGTAGCCAAAACTCATATTTGGTAAATTTGGCATACAATTTATGTTCTCTTAAGGTTTGCAGTACTATCCTCAAATGCTCTTTATGATCAATCCGACTCTTAGAGTATATGAGGATATCATCTATAAAGACTATCACAAACTTATTAAGATAGGGTTTAAAGACCCTATTCATCAAGTCCATAAATGCTGGTGGGGCATTTGTCAGTCCAAATAGAAGCACTAGAAACTCATAGTGCCCGTATCTCGTTCTGAATGCAGTCTTCAATATATCTTCTTTTCTGATTTTCAACTGATGATACCCAGACCACAGATCAATCTTCGAGAAGTACTCAGCTCCTTGTAGTTGATCAAATAAGTCATCTATTCTAAGGAGTGGGTATCTATTTTTGATAGTCACTTTATTCAACTGTCTATAATCTATACACAGTCTTAGTGACCCATCCTTCTTCTTCACAAACAAAACTGGGGCACCCCATGATGAAGTACTGGGCCAAATAAATTTCTTGTCTAGCAGATCTTGCAATTGCACCTTCAGCTCTCTCAGCTCTGTGGGTGCCATACGATAGGGAGCAATTGATATGGGGTTTGTACCAGGGAGAAGTTCAATACTGAACTCAATTTATCTATCGGGTGGCAATCCTAGTAATTCCCTTGGAAATACAGCTGGATATTCCCTAGCAACTGGAATTTATTGCAGATCAACAGACTCCACCTAGGTGTCCATCATATAAGCTAGATAGCCTTGACACCTCTTTTCCAGCAGTCTCTTTACTTTCATTGCAGACACCAAATTTATTAGGACCTTACTCCGATCCCCCTGATATGCAAATTCATCCCCATCTAAAGGTCTGAAGATAACATTCTTTTCTTGGCAGTTAATGGTGGCACGATTGTCTGATAACCAATCCATGCCCATTATGACATCAAAGTCTAACACTACCAACTCAATCAAATCGACTGGGAGTGTTTTACCTTCTATCTCTACCACATAGGTAGGATATATATATTTCACTTCTATACTGTCCCCTATAGGTGTACTAATAGCTAAAGGAATATGCATCAATACTTTAGCCAACTTCTTAGCAAAATAAGGGGATACAAAGGAATGAGTAGCTCCAGAATCAAACAATACTCTAGCTTTAATCTTATCAATGAGGAGCATACCTGTCACAGCTGCGTTCGATGCCTGTGCCTCCTGTGGGTTTACTGTGAACACTCTTCCTTGCCCTCTGCCCACTGGAGCTGACAGCTGAGATGGTCCAGCACTCTGTTGCGACGCTTGTGTCTGACTTCTGCCTCTGCCTACAGGGCCCCTACTACTTAGCTTGTCCATCTGCACAGAAGGGTAGGATGCCAAAGGCACAAACTACTGGGTGGCCCCCTGCGGGCATTGTCTAGCAAAATGACCCGGCTGTCCACATCTGTAGCATACTCTTTGGCCCATTATGCATCTGCCAGGGTGCTGCTTCCCACATATGCTAGACACTAGCCATGATTGGAACCTGGATTCAGCTCTGGCCATAGTGACTGGAGGACGAGGTACTGATGGTAGAAAAATATCCTATGATCGACCTCTTCCCCTTCATTTCCTCTTACGTGGGGCAGGTGGAGCAGAGCGTGCGGACTGCTTTGTCGGGCCCTCCGAAAGATCGGCTCCCTCAGATCTACTTCCGCTGCTTTGCCCTTTCCCCACATTCATTTTCCTCTGCTCCGTTTTAGCTCTTTCTTCTTTGCTTCTGGTCTCCTACTGTTTCGCTTTATCAATCAGCCTAGACAAGGTGGGGACATCTACTGCCAGCACTGCATTATACAACATGAAAATCAGGCCCCGCCTGAATCTTTCTATCCTGGCAGCTTCAGTGGGGATGATGTAAGTAGCATACCTCTCCAATCTAGTGAACTCATGAGCGTACTCAGCTACGCTTATTCCGGGTATCTACTTCAGCCTCTCAAACTAAAGAGCCCGATTCTGCCTCTCAGCCAGAGATAAAAATTCATCCATTACTGCTTGCCTGAACTCTTCCCAGGTTGGAGGATTCCTACTGTACAATCTATCCTCCACGTGCCTCTGGTACCAGTCCCAGGCATCTCCCTTCATTGTGATCCCTACAAGTTCTATAGCCCTCGCATCTGAACATGGCAGTCTTCGGATCATCTTCTCCGTTTCCTCCAGGAATCTCTGAGGATCCTCACCTTCTTCCCCCTTAAACTTCAAGGTTCTGAGCCTCAGAAAGTCCTGTATAGAAATTCCCTCATCATCCAGAGCCCGCCTGGCCATACTTCTCGACACAGGTGCAGGAGGTGGGATAGATGCGGCTGATGGGGCAGGAGGCTTTCCTCAAGCAATCTGCTATCTTAAAGCTTGATTCTCCACCAAAAGTTGTTCTACCAGTGGATCTCTACTTCCTACCTCCCCTTAATCATCAACCCTCCACCTGTCTACAGGAGGAGATTTTTCTCTTTGGGGCTCAACATGTGCAGAACCCTCATCCAATGCTATATCTGGCTCCATCCACCTTCCAGGACGAGCAGGTCCTCTCCTTGGAGGCATTCTTTATATGTCTGTAAAAGAATCAAAGAGAGAGGATAGTCATTACACACTAAGTCATAATATGTTCTACTAAATTGCAAATGACTCATAAAATAACATACAGAAAAATCCTATGCTCCATAGTATAATCCTATACTTAATCCTGACTCACCCTATTGCTCTGATAGGACTCTTCTTAACCTTTGCTCCGATACCACCTTTTGTCACGACCCCCATTCTATGGGCAGCCATGACGGTCCTAGGGTGCGGGTAGGCATAAGGCCACTAGCTACCATGTAGAACCCTACTAATCTAACACAAACATCCTTAAACCTCCGAAACATTTTGGCACGATATATGCACAAAATGAGCACTTTTGATCTATGTTAACCTGTCAGGATATATCAAAACATACAACCACTCTACCTGTCAGAGCAGCAATCACATAACCTGTTACATAATAAAACTGGACAATATATAGCAATAAACCTAGTTCCCAATCCATCCATGGCCAATCCATATCCACAACAGGATCTATATCTATAACTGTACACTATATACAATTGAAAGCTTTATAATACACCAAAAATATATAAACCTCTATTCTACATTATACTATGGAGCAACACAACTAGCAGGCAACCTCTAGTCTTGGACCTCTCTTTACGGCACCTGCCCTGCAACAAGGATATCAACTGGGGAGTGAGTATATGAATACTTAGTGAGTGGAGTAGAGAGTACTATGTACATGAGACAAGATATAATCATGGCTTGAGGTGAAATCTCAAGAGCACATGAGCAGTCACTAATAACAGGGTGCACATAACTCAACATAAGAAATATGGAGTAAATCATCACAGTATCATCACAATCACTATCAACTCATCTGGAGCATATATATAATAATCAAATAAACATGAATGATACATCATGAATATGCTCAACCGACTATAACACTGAAATATGCAAATCAGGATGTCAATATGCGAAGTCATCATTAGACAGTTGTCGGAAGGTGGGTCTTACACCCTAGACGAACCACAACAACTTTCTACTGTCACATGCATATGTAGGATAAGACCCCATACTGATAATGTAAATGCTGGCCAGTATCCAGAACAGAAATCCATAGAAACAGAACAGAAATTCATAGAAACATCTCACATCTACATACTAAATGGCACCTCGCGAGGTCTTACTTTGCCCGGCGGTAAGCAGTATAAGTCACAGGACCGGCCGATCCTACGCCTAGGGTCGTGTCCCTCCTAGGAAGAGACTGTGTTCCGCCCACCTAGAAGGCTACTATGTGCACACAAGCCGATGTCTAACCCCATCGACTATGGGTGTCCTATAGATACTGCCAAGCCATGCATAAATACCATAATGTACCCTCCCAATACTCTACTGAAAAGGAGTATAATCAAGACTACTGATGAAAGCACAAAAGTACGACCTACACGCTACTTAAATTAATATTATTATTAACATATAATGATAAATTCACTGATTTAATATTATATTTTTGTTTAGTATAGGTTATTATAAATTAAAGTTTAAAATACGCATTTAGTACAGATGGCGCAGGCCCAATCCTACCATAACCTGGTCAAGCACATTTGCCTCAGAATGACTTCCAATTTTTACCATCAAGGAGCATCCCAGCCTCCCGCGTTCCCTGCTTCCTGATTCACATCCCGGAGAGTTGCCAAATCCAAGATGGAACCTGTCATATATGATGGATTCCAACCAACCATCCAAAGCTCTCGAAGCACCATCCATGGGTCACAGAATCGAACCTGGTTTGAAAGAGATAAAGTAGGGGAGCTGACAGTGGAGCCCGAGTGATCTCCACATCCTCTTTCCAGTCTCCCACGTGCAGTCCACATCCTTCGAATATCTTCTCCCACGATCAATGCCCGTGCGTCTGTCTTGCTATCAAGGAGCCACCAACCGTCAATTCCAGAACCCCTCAGCCATTCTCTCAGCCTGTTTCGCGATTCGCCCAGCCGATTCAAGGAGCTGCTTCAGCCGTCCGCATCCAGGATCCACGTCTCAGCCTGGACGACCGCCGCTCCTATGATCGCGTCCAGCCGCTCGTGATGTGGACGCTAATCCATGATCCAAGCATCACGTCCACCCGCCCGTTTCTCCTCCCAGCAATCCCACAGCACCTCTTCTCTCGTCCGTATGCATCCGCACCAAATCCCTTCCGAGTTCTAGCTCCTCCCAGCGATCCCGCAGGCCTTCATTTCTTATGTTTCTCGCCATCAAGGAACTGCACCAGATCAGCCTCTCAGCCTCCCGCTTCCAATCCGGCATCCACAAAGCTTTCACCCATGATCCGGCTCCTTTCGTCCGACTGCAAGCGTGATCCCAGCTCTCTTCCGATTCAAAATTCCCAACAAATCCCATTCGCATTCATCTTCCGCGTCCGCAATCAGCTCGTGATCCAGCCATTCTCCCACGGATTCACTTCCTTTCACCATCTGCTCTCCCGCACCACGCCCCGGAATCCCAGCAGCCCATGATCCAGTCTGCCTTTCCGGATGAAGCATCCCGAACGAGCCTCTCCACGCAATCAATCCATCATTGGCCACGAAGGGGATGGGCGATCTATAAGAGGAGCTCTCAGTTGGGGCCAAGAAAGGGGGAAAAGAGGGGAATGCTCGGTGGGGCCAAAGGAGGGGGGTGGAGTTCGGTGGTGGGCCAAAGAACAGGGAAGAGGGGAGGAGAGGGAGGCCATCGGCTGGGAGAAGTGCTGGGTTGGGCCAAAAATCAAAACAGGGGAGGAAGCTCTATTTTGGGGAAGAAAAGGAAAAGAAAAAAAAAGAGAGTATTTTATTTGTTTTGGTTTGAGTTTTATGAGAGCAATGTATTTTTTTAGTTTTTTTTTAATTGAATGTTTTAATTGGGATGTTATGTTTTGAGTTTCAGAGCATGTTGTTTTTATTTTTGATTTTATTTTAATTGAGAGATTTTGTTTTGAGTTTTAATTTTTGAGAGTATATTTGGGTAGAAGGTTGTATTTATTCTGCAATTTTAATTTATGTTCTGCAATATATTAAATCTTTTTTCATGCAATCTATATTCCAATTTGCAATTTTTCTAGCACTATTGTCATCCGTTTTATGCCAAAGCTTTTCTTTGATTAGTTCAATATATAAATACCTTTCAAATTTAAATACCTATCTTTTTGTCAATTTCAAGTAGAAAACATTCTCCGAATCTGTAATACATCCAGACAGTCACACACCTATAATTTTAGGTAGACCTTTCTTAGCCACAGTAAATGCTGTGATAAATTATCAAAATAGCATGCTGAAGTTATCTTTTGGCAATATGAAAATCGAGCTTAATGTCTTCAACATAAGTAAACAACCACCAGACGATGAAGAAATCAATAAAGTTGACATGATTGAAAGTTTGGTTCAGAAAACTTTCTTACAAACTTATACTTAAAGACCCTTTAGAGGCTTACCTTGCCCATTCCGAGGAAGGGGTCGAGCATGCGCTCCCTAATTCTGTTTCCCTTTTGAGCATAGATCGTCATCAACCAACTATTCTTCCTCGGACTCTTCCAAAACCATTTTTAGATAATGGTTGAAAAAAAATAAATCTACATTTTGTCCGGTTGAAGACATAAAATTTAGCGCTCTTGGGAGGCAACCCAACATGTAAATATTAAAAAAAAAATCAATAAATTACTAACATGCAGGTTTGGGGATTTTTGCCCCAATTGTCAATTTACCTACCCATATTAGGTTACTTCTCCTCTGTCCTATTACTGCTTTAAATTTTCTTTAACATTGAGGACAATGTTAGATTTCGATATGGGGGTGAGAATATTTTTGATTTTTCTACCTAAAAAAATAATTAAAAAGAAGGGATTTCAAATTTTTAACCTTAAAATCTAATCTTTTTGGCTGTATAAACTAGGAATTGCTTTAACAATAGCATTGAGTTAAGAAATATAATAGCAGTTCTAGCTTGAGTTTTCATCCCACCTATCTTCTGCTAACATGATAGAAGACGATTTAGCACCTATACGTAAGCACCTGAATAGTAGGGTATGTAAACTTGCGACTAATATGAATACTTTTAATCTTCTGGATAATTTAAAGTTATATGTGTGATGAACATCCTATTTAAAATATATATATATAAATAAAAAAAATGAGTTTATCGTAAGTCTTCTCACTGGGTAACTGGGCCTCTTTCCTGGCAAGCAGCGAGTATTCGCGTAAAAAGGTGAAGATGACTAAGATTAAACTTTGAGTGACTCATTCGGGCTGAAGCCTAGTTGACTTGAGTTATTAAGCCTGTTAGGGTGTCTTTACACCTAGTGCCCTGAGTCATTGGCCTAACACTCATTACATGGGTTAGCTAAAAAGCTTAATAAGGCTAGATATTGCACAAGTCATTCTTCTTAGCATCCAGTCTAAATATATATATATATAAATTTGGGGTGTTCATTACCATTTAACTCTAGAAAGTCTTGAAAATTGGAGTGATCATGTTGGAAGTAAGTAAAAGCCACTCATTTATATGATACTATCTTGCACCTCACTACATTCTTGACTTGTTAGCAGATAGATGGGGTGTAATGAAACTTGAGTTAGAGTCTGCTTAAATATGATAGCAACAAGTCTCTATTGTCCTTACAATTCTAGTTTTATATAGTAATACTTGTTTAAATTTTGAGTTAAAAATTGGAAATTCCTGACTGATGAAGTTGATGGGTAACTTCACTACAAACCCTCACGAGACAACACTCGTCCACTAGGGTAACCTAAGGGTTTAAAGGCTTGTTGCACATTCTAAGTGCAATCGTGATGCTCTACGAAAATAGGTACGTATCTCAATTTTATGTACTTAGCTTCAATAAAAAGTCATGGGTTAGACTACATCTTTTGTGCCCTCGTTTTATCATTTGCTCGTTAATTGCTAGAGACTAGCAATAAGCTAGTTGGGGGATATGATGAGAGCACAAAAGTGCGACCTACACGCTGCTTAAATTAATATTATTATTAACATATAATGATAAATTCACTGGTTTAATATTATATTTTCGTTTGGTACAGGTTATTATAAATTAAAGTTTAAATGCGCATTTAGCATAGATGGTACAGGCCCAATCCTACCATAACCTGGTCAAGCACATTTGCTTCAGAATGACTTCCAATTTTCACCATCAAGGAGCATCCCAGCCTCCCGCATTCCCTGCTTCCTGATTCACATCCCGAAGAGTTGCCAAATCCGAGATGGAACCTGACATATATGATGGATTCCGACCAACCATCCAAAGCTCTCGAAGCACCATCCATGGGTCACAGAACCGAACTTGGTTTGAAGAGATAAAGTAGGGGAGCTAACAGTGGAGCCCGAGTGATCTCCACGTCCTCTTTCCAGTCTCCCACGTGCAATCCACATCCTCCGAAGTTCTTCTCCCACGATCAACGCCCGTGCGTCCGTCTTGCTATCAAGGAGCCACCAACCGTCCATTCCATAACCCCTCAGCCATTCTCCCAACCTATTCCGCGATCCGTCCAACCGATTCAAGGAGCCGCTTCAGCCGTCCGCATCCAAGATCCACATCTCAGCTCGAACGACCGCCTCTCCTATGATCGCATGCAGCCGCCCATGATGTGGACACTAATCCGTGTTCCAAGCATCGCGTCCAGCCACCCGTTTCTCCTCTCAGCGGTCCCACAGCACCTCTTCTCCCATCCATATGCATCCGCACCAAATCTCTTCCGAGTTCCAGCTCCTCCCAGCTATCCCACAGGCCTTCATTTCTTCCATTTCTTGCCATCAAGAAACCACACCAGATCAGCATCTCAGCCTCCCGCTTCCAATCCGGCGTCCACGAAGCTTCCGCTCGTGATCCAGCTCCTTCCGTCCGACTGCAAGCATGATCCCAGCTCTCTTTCGATTCAAAATTCCCAGCAAATCCCATTCGCATTCATCTTCCGCATCCGCAATCAGCTCGTGATCCAGCCATTCTCCCACGGATTCACGTCCTTCCACGATCTGCTCTCCCGCACCACACCTCGAAATCCCAGCAGCCCGTGATCCATTCTGCCATTCCGGATGAAGCATCCCGGATGAGCCTCTCCATGCAATCAATCCATCATTGGCCACGAAGGGGATGGGTGATCTATAAGAGGAGCTCTCGGTTGGGGCCAAGAAAGGGGGAAAAGAGGGGAATGCTCAGTGGGGCCAAAGGAGGGGGGGTGGAGTTCGGTGGTGGGCCAAAGAACAAGGAAGAGGGGAGGAGAGGGAGGCCATCGGCTGGGAGAAGTGCTCGGTTGGGCCAAAAATCAAAATAGGGGAGGAAGTTCTGTTTTGGGGAAGAAAAAAAAGAAAAAAAAAGAAAAGAGATTATTTTATTTGTTTTGGTTTGAGTTTTATGAGAGCAATGTATTTTTTTTAGTTTTATTCTAATTGAAAGTTTTAATTGAGAAGTTATGTTTTGAGTTTCAGAGCATGTTGTTCTTATTTTTAATTTTATTTTAATTGAGAGGTTTTGTTTTGAGTTTTAATTTTTGATAGTATATTTGGGTAGAAAGTTGTATTTATTCTGCAATTTTAATTTCTGTTATGCAATACATTAAATCTTCTTTCATGCAATCTATATTCCAGTCTACAATTTTCCTAGCACTATTTTTATCCATTTTATGCCAAAGCTTTTCTTTGATTAGTTCAATATATAAATGCCTTTCGAATTTAAATACTTGTCTTTTTGTCAATTTCAAGTAGAAAACATTCTTTGGTAGCCCAGAGAATCATTCAAACATCCTCGAAGTAATGTTTTTATTTTGTTATTCAAAAATCGATTTTGAATCCGAGTGAATGTTTTAATTTTTATGCAACTCCAATCGTCTCTCTATGGATCGACCTCTTACGACCACTATTTTTCGAGTAGAACAGGTAAAAGTAAAATTAATTTAAACTTTGTTTGTCGGTTCTTACAACGATCTGTTTAGTATATTTTTAGGTAAACAGGAATCTGACAACAACTATCACTTACTCGACCACGACCCAATCATAACTAGACATCAGGGTTGGGAGTGAGGAGTCAGGGGATGCAATGTAACTCAACATATTCCTCTTTTCCCTCCTGTAATTTGTCTCATTTCCCTCAAATCATGTACAGAATAATCAAGCATGAAGAACGAAACATAGAGGAATCTACCACAACAATCAATCAATAAGCTCAAGTGGAATCAAATCACACTTGGCAACATTCATAAAAATGAATAAGAAATGTGCTCATGGTGCAAAGTACAAACTCCCACTTATCTGCCAATCCTGCATTGTCCCGATACGTCTCTGAAACTCTATAGAAGGCAGTCGGAGACTTCATCCTCTTGATCCTTAGTTCCTTTCCCAACTGAAACTTGCATTAATAACACATTTATTCTTGTATCAAGGCCCAATAACCTAAGTATCAATTATAAGCATAAAAATTTTAGTTGACTCAACTCCCTCCCTTAATTAACATCTTTTCTTTTTCCCTTATTCTTATTAATTAATCCTGAATTTGCATGAATCATAATGCAAGAGTATCCCACACACACCTTGGACCAATGCTATAGGGTCAAGGTGTGCGAAAGGATCGAATCCCTTCTAATCCAAAATTTTACTAAACCTTGGGTTGACTCCAACTCCATCTTTTTCATCTTTCTTCATCCGGATGAACAGTAACTCAGACTGACCTCTGGTTACTTCATCCCGTGTTTGAACCTCATACCAAACTCCAATTTTCATGAAATTTATACCCAAAGTTCTACACTCATAGAGGTTTCCAAAATAGTAAGATACATCATCATCAGAAGCCGATTGATCCCTGAAATAATTCACCGAAGATGGAACTTCGACACAGTTTTTCCGCAATCTCGGAAAAACTTTGTTGAAGCCCAACTCACTCATTTTGGATCCCTTTTAAAGATCCTATTTACCCCCTTTTTCATCTTCAGATCTCTAAACCATTAATTAGAATGAGTTGCTTACCTTTTTTTCCAAAGAAAAATCGAAGCCTTAGCACCAAGGAAGAGAGACTAACACCGTTCTTCTTCCTCCTTCCAGCCGGCAACACAACCGACACCTTCCTACTTCAAATTCCTCTCCTCTGTGCTTTCTCCTCCTCCTTCTTCTCCTTCTCCTTCTTCTGTTTTGCTGATTTTTCCTTCCTCACACCCTAAGGCCAACTTTGGTACTCTTCTCCCTACGTGTCTCATTTCAAACTCATTCCCAGGTTAATGTGTCCTTTTCAGGTTAATCCTCACCGCCAGCACGTGTTTCATTTATGATATTTTTTTTGTTTAAACTTATTAGATTCCCAATTTGCCCTTATCATATCAATGCATCTTCAATCATGCCATTAGATCCTGATTTCCAATATTACCACTCTCTAATTACTTAATGATTATTCTATTCTTTTTATATAAAAAAAATCTGGGGTTATTACAGTTGTATACTAATGACATTGGCTTTATTGTGAAGTTTTATAAGTCAAAAAAAATCAGAAGAATTGAAGTACTGCAAAATCTTAAGTTATTTTGCAAACATCTCATTGGACATGTTCTAAAAGAAAATGATCTTAATCTAATCCATAGAGATCAGAGATAAAGTCTGAAGTTCTCTGTTTGAAAGACTTGAGTCAACCCCTAAGCGAAAAGGACAAGTTTAAGTTGATTCTGATATGTTTTATTCAAGAAACACAGTCCATGAGTCGATCCCCGCAAAATATGAGTCGACTTTTGTGTAGTTCAAAATAAACAGAAAGCGTTCACCGCTTGAGACAAAATCTGAAGAGTCGACCCTTGTTCAAAATGAGTCGACCTCCAAAATTGAAGAGTCGATCCTTGTGTTTGAAGAGTCGACCCCTGCTCGGTCTCAATGTTAGCCAAAAAAGTATATCATGAGTCGACCCTTGTTCAAAATGAGTCGATCCCCAAAATTGAAGAGTCGACCCTTGCGTTTGAAGAGTCGACCTCTGCTCAGTCTCAGCGTCAGCTGAAAAAAATATATCATGAGTCGACCCTTGCATCTGAAGAGGCAACTCCTGATGAAGATGAGCCGACCCTTTAGGATAAAGAGTCGATCTTTTGAAGATATCACAGCATAAGCCTTCTCAACATCTTGAAGCGTCGATCCAGAATGAACATGAGTCGACCCATGAGATACATGGTCGACCCTTGTACTGCTAGAACCACAACGAAAAGCTTTGAACGACTTTTGTCTTCTTCTGTAAAGAAAAAGATTCTCATCAGAACGGAAAAAAAGAATTTCAAATTCCAACGAAGAATTTATCTATAAATACGAGAAAACTTCAGAATGGAAATAACAAGAAAAGGAAAAAGATTCTATTGTAAACAAATGATTTCCACTGAGAAAAAGAGAAGAAAAAACTTAACAGTTCATCATCCTCACCAGCATTCCATTTGAAACCTTCTCCCGTGAGGAAATTAGTCGAAGCTTCTCACTGCATCGAGAAGAGTAGTTGTTTAAGCATTGGAACATCCATTCACAGCCAACCTCTTCATAAGCTTCAATCTTCATTTTTATTGTTTTACTCTTTATATTCTGAAGCTTTAATTTTTCTGGTTATAGCATTCTTTTAGTTGGATTAATTATTGCTGTAACAGTTTCATTGATTTGAAACCTATAAAGGCTCTTCCAAGCCTTGATTGAAAATTGTTGAATCGGGAGTATTCAGCAAGGGTGATAGTTTTTGGTTGGTTTATCTGAAAACCAACTGGATTGTTTGTGAGCCTGGAAAAACAAACGGTGTAAAATTTTTGGTTGGTTTATCTGAAAACCAACTGGGTTGTTTGTGATCCCGGAAAACAAAAGATTTTCAGTTGGTTGCCTGGGAAAACCAACTGGGTTTTTTATTGTGAGCCCAAAAAATAATCAGGCTGTAATCTGCTGGGTTATAGTGAAATCTCAAGTGAGGCTTGAGGAGTGGACGTAGGTGCTGGGAGTGCACTGAGCCACTATAAATCTTGGTGTTTGTGCTTATGGTTTTTCTCTCTTCCTCTCCTTTGAATATTCCTAATTGCTTTCCTCATTTTATTCACTGTCGTATTTGTGCAATCATATTTCTGCTACTAAATCTCTAAGATAACCGTAACTCATACTCTTCACACATTTTAACTTTAATTTTTTTAAAAGATACAATTCACCCCCTCTCTTGGGCTGCACCTCTGGGCAACAAGTGGTATTAGAGCCTGGTACACACAGTAACTTTTCGATCTAACAATCAAGAGTTAAAGGTCATGGCAGCCACTATGGGATCCTCTGTTGCCGAAGGGCAGTCTACCAACAGACCACCTCTTTTCAATGGCACAAATTTTACTTATTGGAAAGCACGCATGCATATTTTTATTCAAGCACTTGACTATGATTTATGGACAATTATTGTCAGTGGACCTCACAACCAACTAAGATTGTAGATGGCATCACGTTATTTAAACTTGAGATTGAATGGGATGACCATGATAAAAGAATGGTTCAGCTAAATGCAAAAGCCTTGAATGTCCTTTACTGTTCTTTAGATGCAAATGAGTTTAATCGTATAGCTATTTGCATGACTGCTAAAGAAATCTGGGATAGGCTGGAGGTTACACATGAAGGCACTAACCAGGTCAAAGAATCCAAAATTAGTATGCTGGTGCATAAGTATGAATTATTTAGAAAGAAAAATAGTGAATCCATAACTGAAATGTTTACTAGATTCGCTGATATTATAAACGGCTTGAAATGCCTTGGTAGATCTTACTCTAACAATGGTCTTATTCGAAAAATTCTTTGGTCTCTTCCTAGAGCATGGGAAGTAAAGGTCATTGCCATTCAAGAAGCCAAAGATCTCAACTCTCTCCCACTGGAAGAACTGTTGGGTTCCCTAATGACTTATGAGCTTTCAATGAAACAGAACCTTGAGGAGGACAAACCCAAGAAGCGCAAAAACATTGCTCTCAAGTCCACTCTACATGAAGATGAGAGCGAGGACTCTGAATCTGAAAACAATGAAGAAATGGCCCTGATTACAAGAAGGTTCAGAAAAATGGTAAGGATAACTTGGAAAAATTTGATTCAAAATCAGATGAAGCTATTTTTCTGGGACATTCTTCATCAAGTAAAGCATATAGAATATTTAACAAGAGAACTCTAGTCGTAGAAGAGTCAATACATATTATCTTTGATGAATCTAATGACCCTTCTTCAAGGAAGAATGTAGATCTCAATGATGATGCAGAAGAACTAAATGAGCAAGTCAAAGATTTAACCCTAAAGGATGTTTCTGCATATAAAAATTCAGAACATGATGAAAATCAAGAAGAAGATCAAATGCTTAAAGGTAAAACTAGTCTACCAAAAGAATGGAGGTATGCACATAGTCATCCTAGAGATTTAATAATTGGTGATCCTTCTCAAGGCATTAGAACTAGATCTTCTATTAGAGATGTTGGCAATCACCTTGCATTTGTTTCTCAAATTGAACCAAAATCTTTTGAAGAGGCTGAAAATGACAACAATTGGTTAATGGCAATGTAAGAAGAACTAAATCAATTTGAAAGCAACAATGTTTGGAATTTGGTTAGAAGGCCTGAAAATATTTCTATAATTGGAACAAAATGGATTTTCATAAACAAATTAAATGAAGATGGAATTGTAATTAGAAATAAGGCTAGAATAGTTGCAAAAGAATATAATTAAGAAGAAGGAATTGATTTTGATGAAACTTTTGCACCTATGGCTAGACTTGAAGCTATTAGGCTATTACTTGCATTTGCATATTTCATGCATTTTAAATTATTTCAGATGGATGTCAAAAGTGCATTTATAAATGGGTTTATAACAGAAGAAGTTTATGTAGAATAGCCACCTGGTTTTGAAAATCATAAACATCCAGATCATATCTTTAAATTGAATAAAGCACTTTATGGCCTAAAGCAAGCTCCTAGAGCTTGGTATGATTGACTAAGCAATTTTCTAATAAAGAGTATTTTTTCAAGAGAAAATGTTGATAAAACTCTGTTTATTAAAAAGAAAAATGCCGGCATTCTAATTGTTCAAATATATGTTGATGATATTATATTTGGTGCTACTAATGAAAGTTTATGTGAAGAATTTGC
>JAOXJJ010000237.1:9699-23474 GCA_025769935.1 Phoenix roebelenii
GTGCCCTGGATGTGAGATTTGAGCCAGAAGAAGATGAGGATCTATCACCAGATGAGGAAATGGAAACAACTAAGTATATCTTGATGAGAGACCTTACATACTTGTAGAGAGAATCCTCTATAAATTTGCTACAGTTGCCACAACCTTGGCCCGTAATTTTGGGTAGGGAGCATGACAAAATTAGAGGGGTAGTTTAGACATTTCTCCAAGTATAACCAAAATTAGGTACAACCAAAATCCAAAATATTTACTTTTACCAGTATTATAAATAATGCAGATATTATTGCCTGGAACTGAATTGCAACATGAAAGTGACAACTTAAATTGAAGACAAGAGAGACCTGAATAAGGCATCTAGAGCGTGCCAGACTGTCCTGGTCTAGTGCCCAGACAACCAAAGTTTTAAAGGTCGGAGGCAATGATCATAGGGAAATTTGGATGAAAGAGTCAAGGACCTTAGTACTCCAAAACTTTTTAGGATTAGCATGCAAACAGGCTCTTAGTAAATGTCGTAGTCAGCTTAATCTTCACTCTGAAGTTTGCTATATAATATACAGGGGGTTGATCATTTGTTTTAAACAATTCTGAGTCAGCTCCACAAGAAACAAATTAAAACATGATGGCTTCCTCCGAAAGAAAGATCATTTGTTCTAACAATTCCAACTCAGTTCCAAAAGAAACAAGCCAAACCATGACAAAAACCTGGGAGAATGATTCATATTTCTTGGGAGCTTTTACATATCAAACCAGAACTCCTACTGACAACCCAAGTTTAAAAAGAATCCCTCTGTTACTCTGACTAAAGATATTCATTGCTGATAACATGAATGTTTCTTTTGAAAAGAAAATGCATTCCCATTATTGGCAATAATTTGAATGTAGCTGCTACGGATTGACAACTACTTGATTCAAAGCCATGGTATTTCAGCCAACAGACACGCCAAGCATTAAACATTTCATATATCCTTATGGTGGCAAGCCTCATCCAATCACCTAGAATTTAACTTTCAATTATATAAACCATGATATTCTTTACCATCTATAAACCTGACTAACCTGTGACAACTAATACACCTTCATGTTCCCATCAATACAATGTTATGCTCAACTAGCAAACCAAGAACTCTAGCAAACTAGCTGTAAGCCCATAACTCAGCATCCCTCTGGTTAGAGGAGATTCCAGTGCAAACCTTGGGAAGTATGTCCCAAACTGTCAGCTAATTATGACCGGAAAAAATATTAAGAAGCTTTCAGCCATAATATCTTCACATGAACAAAGTGTTAATCGACTTAGTACAGCTGATTATGAGCTTATTGTGATGCATGTTAACATGTAAGTT
The DNA here is from genome assembly GCA_025769935.1 of Phoenix roebelenii. NCBI lineage: Eukaryota > Viridiplantae > Streptophyta > Magnoliopsida > Arecales > Arecaceae > Phoenix > Phoenix roebelenii. The sequence goes on from JAOXJJ010000237.1 coordinate 11,040, forward strand.
ACATGTCAAAAATAAAAGTTCGCCTTATCAAGCATTGTGGTGTATCAGAATTTCATTGAATATGCATTTCTGATATCTATCTGAGCTTCACAAAAAAACTAGGCTTCCAATCAGGCAGTAAAATATGCAAGAAGTGGCAATCCAATTTAAGATTTCACTAGACATAGCTCGAAAGCTATTCCAGAAATTTAGTAAAAGATAAACAGATAAATCTTTAAAAATTCTCAAACAAAGGTCGTATTTCATGCAACCACAGTCATGCCTTAACGAGACTTTATCTAATAGACTATCAATCCAGGTGTTATTCTTTTTATTTCAGATACAAACTTCAACATATAATTTAAATTGTTAAACAAGGCACTGAAGATCTAGCATGTGATTTATGTCCCAGGAACTACAATCTTTTGCGCAATGTTATTGAGAAAAACTAGTTGTATGTCATATCAGGGTTTGACTGAACTGGATATTTAGGACATTAGGTTTGGATTGGACCCTGACAATTAACTGTAAACTGTCCAGATCATGTGACAGCATTTTAGGCAATACTTAGAAATCAATGAAAGAAAAGGTTTCACTTGCTGAATTTCATTTAAGTCCCATAACACAGAATTAAATTACCAATTAACATGTATGCTGCTTTTCTAGATAGAAATTTTGAAGAACAAAAATTAAACCTATAGCACATGCTTGTACATCTTGTTCAGCCAGATGGAACAACTGGATGAACTGGTATCAACCAAGCCTTAACCGTGTTTTCTAGCAGAGGCAATACCCATAACAATTCTGTGAACAATAAGCATGTTGGTTATCAATTGTAGAGAAACCATAAACCTAAGATAGTGAAAACTTGAAAAATCAATCCTTAAGCAGTTTGCTTGTATATATGCACTCTTAATTTGACTCAGAACATTAAGCAATGAACCATTAAGATGGTATAGAAACCATAAATCTACACGAAGATTGTGGATACCTAAACTCATCCTCCAGCAGTTTGCCTGTATACATGGATTCTTAATTTAACTCAAAACATTAAGGGATCTATCATTAAGATTGTATGATGTCAAAATTTGTCTCTATTTCCTCACAGGCATGTGTACAAATGCTTAAGCAGCATACATAGATCAGTATGAAGACATGCTCTGGTTGGTGTAGCCGAAATCAGAACTGTTAACCGGTGGACATTTCCATACTTGTTAAAAGGTGGATCACAAAGCATGAAGTTAGTCCCAGGTCTATGATACCACCATAAGCAAGGACCATAATGGGAGGACCGGATTCCAGAAAGGTAATGGGAACAACGGTCAAGATGGGGTTTCTGGAAGAGTAGGAAGTTGGATTCCAGGTCTAGACGTCCATCCTCTGCGATTCCTGTAAGCCTCAATTGCCTGTAACCTCATTCTTTCACGTGAAGCATCGAGGGGTTTCTTCAATGCCTTCAAAATAGATACTCATTTCAATTTTACCATTTTTTTTAAATATTGAGATAACAATAATTAGTTATACAATAACTTATTTACAAGAACAGAATTCAAAAGGGATACCTTTGGAAGTGACAACCTAGGCGGAGCCTCAACAATTTCACCAAATTTGATGTCTTCACGCCCAGGGAAGTTTGGAACATCATCTGTCTTTGCTTTCTTGTGCTTCTTCTTTTTAGCTTCAAGATACCTTTACAGATAGTAAAATAAGACATTTCCCAAAGTACTTCTGAAAAAATGTTAAAATGAAATTAACAATTGCAACAGTTTATTGTTTGGACTCAATCAATGATCAGAAAATCTTCATTAAAGCAAAAACTCATAGTTTGCTTTTTCCACTTCAACAGAAAGATATAACAAGTTGCTAGCTGTAGCTTCTGAATTTGGTCAAGATTTAGCAAGATGGTAGCTTTGAGACAAGCAAAAGTAAAAGCCTTTTTTTTTCTTTTTTTTTTGGAGGGGCGGGGGGAGCAGCAGCTCCGGAGAATAACAATTTTCTCTTTCTGCGTAATTTCATTGCAAAAATGGGAAGAGCCCATACGTACAATGAAGAGAAACAAAGTCGAGATCCAATAGGGCCAAATTGCTTGGACAAATGATGAATTACTCTAGAGTCTAGATTCCACCCATCACAGTTATCCGCCAACTTATGTTTCACAACAAAAGACCACTCCACCATCCTAGAATGGCAGCATGGATAACTTCTAAAGCCATAGATATACTTTAGTCCTAGACCACCCTAATGGGCCTTGGGCCTACCAAGAGTCCTGTTAGGTTTGGTTGGGCCCCAATACCTCCAAACCAAAATTCAAATGGGTACTTTACTCAAATCTTACCCTTTAAGAATCTGATTGGTCCATTTTTGTGTACGAGAATTCACAAGACTAATTGGAACTAAAATTTTGGTGCATGTACATTAAGAACCAGGTCATAAGCAACTACCATTATTTAGGTAGCTAAATTTTCATCATTTACTGCTTAGAGTAATTCATCAATGGCATGGTTTCGAAATGGAATTAATATTTTATATAAGAAATGTGAAGGGTATAAGAGTAAATTTATAAAATATTTACCAAATAAACTATTGCGGAGTTCAGATCTGGAGTGGATCAGGTTCATAACAATTAGACTTGTAGCCTAATGTAGTATATGATGAGGTCAGAAATGGTCCTGGTCGAATACCAGTATTCTATATCTGGACCCATATTTGAAAAGTTTTATGAATCTAACTTTGGATTCATGCGGCCACGCCTCATCCATAAGTCTACAGGTCTGAACTGGGTGTAGGTCAGCTCCAGGTCCACGGGCCTTAGTGACAACCTATTACTGGTTCTACAATTTTATGTATAATAGTTATCTAAGATATGAGAATTTCTGGAAGCATATCTAGGTGCTGGAGCTAAAAAAAATGTCAAAAAAATTTAAAGTAGGAAGCATCAACAAAGTGCTGCAGAAATATTTTAATGAGAATTCAAGATAGAAGACACCAACCTAACACTCCAAAAAAAATGAAAAACCATCAATCTTGACCGGTAGGGCTGGTACAGTATCACTAACGCACATCGGTATGAAGCAGTACGGTACCAATACAGCTGTTCCGGCATCATGGCATCCATACCAGTGCTGGTTTCACAACAGAACAGTACATATTGATCATATTATCCCGTTTCAGCAACTTTTTGAAACCATGCGAATAACCATATCGGTTCAACAGCTATAAATAAGTACATACAGAATTATTCAAATATTTTTGTCTCTTATTCTATATGGGAATTTTCTAACACGTTATTGCTCTTGACTCAAGAAATAAAAACAATTTCATAATTTGTGACTTGTCAAACTCTAATTGCACATAATATATTGACCAAGATGAATCTAAATTAGAATACTATATTTTCAATATAGTCGTATCGTTAAACTCAGTGCCTTATATTTCTATTTTATAACTTTGCACTTTACATGAAACAACTTATTAAAAGCACTGAAAAATATAGAAAATGATATGCCCATTCAAAAATTGGATGGAAAGGCACAAATAGATTCTACAACAATAGAAACAAGTGAAAAAAGAAAGGAATGAAACAAGAAGACATATAACACTATATATATCCACACACATTCATATTCAGTCAAAAAGAATTAGAAACACATAAAATCATGCAGCAAGGATAACGAGGAACTAGTTAAAAAGAAAATAATGGAACCTTGAAACATCATGTCAATGGGTTACCATGAGCATTTAGAGAATTGTATGATATGGTTAAAGACCTTGTATAAGTTTAATATGTTTATGTTTGGCAACTGTCAAAATGCCGCCTTCCCCTGATTTCTTAAAATATTATACATCTGAGAAAGTACAAGCTGATATGGAATAAGACTCCACATTCATTAGGTTTTGAAGTTGCACTTTTTGTTGCAAAATCAAGAAAATGTTGGGGACTAAGATTAGCCTAATTTGTTCAAAATAAATCGAGATACCAAGATGCTTTTTCAGGACAAAATAATACATACATGCGTACATATATATACATGGAATTTGATCATAGAGCAAAGGAAACACTTACTCCTTGCGTTTTTTCTTCCTTACGTGAGATGCAGCCTGATCTAACTCCTGAAAGCGGAAGTCATTAACTGCCTTCCTCTTTCGTTTTTGCTGACTGTCATTGTTTATGCTTGAATTTGTAGTCGCATCTTTGTCATTTTTATGTTCATCTGATGCTGTCTTCTCAAAGTTTTCTCCTCTTCTTACATTTACACCAGCGGAAGAGTGCGCATCTTTTGGATTTCCTTTCTGTGATCACATTCAGAACACTTCATATGTGATACACATGCTACAATTATCAAATAGCACAGAAGGCCAAATTTTAAATGCACACAAGAAATGAAAGTGTTAATAGAAAACCAAGACACAGGAAAATCGAGAAGAATTTCCTGTAATCCCCTAGATAAGCCAAAATCATCCTCAAAATTTGACAAAATACTTATTAGGTTGTTCATTTGCATGATAGTAGATCAATATAATTATATATATGATTTAGGCAGGAACATATGAATCCCTGTTGCACCAGTTGGCAGGATCCCTTTAAAAGAAGAGTCCATGAGTAAGAAAATAAAGAAGCATTCACTCAATGATGCATCAAAATTCCATACAAGTTAACAAATTATCCTTAAAATTCACATACGTGAAAAATACAACAGCAATAAGTACAAGTTTCACAACTAGAAGATTAACACTAATCACAATATACTATTTTATAGCTTCTCGCAGCTACTATAAAATATAAGCAACACAGAAGCCTTATTCCATCCAATAAATAAAGACAGGAAGGGATTTAGATCACCATTGGGGGCTTGTTTGGCAATACACAGCCAGATTTGGCAAGATACCAAGAGGAAAGCATGTGGGGTGCGGAGCATGGGAGGGGGTGGAAGAAGGAAAGGGAGAGCACAGTGAGGTCACAGGCCTGATCACAGCGGGAAAGAAAAGGGACCTCATGAGGTCTTCTTTTCTTCCGGCAGCGATTGAGACCCAGCCTCCCCGCACTCTCCTTCCATGTCTGATGCTCTCTCTCCTTTCCTTCCCTTTCTCCAGCCTGGCCTACCGACTCTGGTAGGATGTTCCCAACTAGGCCCTAAATATGAAGGAATAATATATTTTTTATCATAATCTAATTTGGGAAAAGTTCGAGTTAATTAGCAGTAAAATGTTGCATTATGAAGGCCCTAAAATCAAGATGAGGTAATTAGTAGCAGAAAGAAGGATGAAGCAGCAGCTTCTTTTTAGTTCAATCAGGTCCTTTCGATGCATCTGAATTTATTAAGGAGGCTCTAGGTCTCTGGTTGTGTCTAGGCTTTGTTTGTTTTGTTATAAGAAGTTTATGTAGGATCAGGACTAAGAATAGACATCAAAGCCAATTTTCAAACTATAGCCTATAATTTGAAGGGTCTTACATATATTAGGGTCCACATTTTTCCCATTACTATACATGTTATTGAAAGGTTTATTGTAATTATTTAAATGAGTTTAGATGCTGGAACTGCTCTGGGCTTCCCTCTTACCTAAGCTTGGCACCGGAAAAAAAAAACCAAGCTTGGTCCGAGCCTAGGCCTCACAATTTTCTTTTAAGGTCCAGTACAAGCCCAAACCCAAGCCCAAATTAAGTCAAGCTCAAGCTCATTCCCATGAGCACAGATCTACGGGTGTAAATGAGCCAAACACAAGCAAGCTAGGCTTAGCTCAAGCTCAGCTTGGCATCTAGTCAAGCTAGAAAGGCAGAGCTTAACCTTGTCTCCTTTTGTGTCGAGCTGGTTGAAGCTTTAATAGGCTCAAAACATTGAGATAACTAAGCTTTCAGCAATGATGGAGAGGGGGAACCCTAAGTAGAGATGGGAAAAAAGAAAATAAGAAAAACCTTGCCTCTCATCCCTCTGATCATGAATTAGACCTTGGATCTGAACCTCTTGGCAGCCATGGTTGCCGAAGGAAAAGTGGGAAAAAAAGAACTCCATGTCCTCCCTCTCATCTCTCTAATCTTGAATCAGATCTTATATCTGAACCACTTGGCCAATTATGGTAGCTAACCTCACTGTGGAAGTAGGCAGCGACGCCTCCAGGCATTGGATCTGGCCTCTTGGCAGCCATCGTCGTGGACCTCACAGTGGAAGGAGCAAGCAACACCTCAGACACCCTTTTGGTGCCCAGATTGTAAAGAGTGGGGTGGGGGCGAGAGAGACAGAGAGAGAGAGGTGACAATGAATTGGGTGCGATAGAGAAAGAAATGGTAGGCAACAATTGGAACCTTTGAGAAAGGGAGAGTGAAGAAGAGTTAGGAAGTTTAGGTTCCCACTAAAAAAAAGGAGCTAGTCGATGTAAATATAAGGGCTCTAATATTATTAGAAAATAGGTTAATATTTGTGCCATTAGGTTTGGATGCAAAAGCTATAAATTTATTCCTTAAAATAAAAATATAATAGTAGTGAAAAATAATATAACATTTATTTTTAATTTACAAAAATTAATGCTTAATATTACAAATGTATATATATATATGAACTATATCGGGTTGAATGAAAACAAGCTATGCCTAGCTCATGTTCAACTAGTTTACGTTTCGATTTCAAAATCCTAGCTCACATTCAGCTCGTTTACCGGTCAAACAAGCTAATATTGAGACAAAATTCCAGCCAAACATGAGTTGTTTATCAACAGCTCGGCCTTTTGACAACCCTACTCAGATCCTCATTGCCTCTAGCAAGGGCCATTACCCCATCCACTAGCGAACACCTCCATTCTAGATGTCACCACCATCTCTTCATTAGCCTCCATCTCTGGCTTCTCCGGCCAGTGGCCGCATAGGGGAGGGGGAGATCAATGACCTCTAGCCAAAGTCGTCCGCATCTGTTCAACCATGCACCGTCTGTTTTTCAACTACTAGAGGGGAGGAAGATTGTGTGCAGGAGGCAGCAGTTGGAGGCTAGAAGGCCTACAACAAGTCACCACCAAAGCAGATGTCTAGTATAGGAGTCACGGCGTTATAGGGTAGGGTGAGGTAAAGGCAGTCGGACATGGCAATGTTATGAGAAGCAATGATCAAGGGCAGGCAATGAAGGGAAGGAAGTAGGGGAAGGAGTGAAGCAAGGGGGTCAACAAGAATAGCTTCAAGAGAGGCAAAGTCACCAAGGAGGTGCTCATGAATGAGATCAGGGAAACCAGGACATGGGAGGAAAGAAAGAGATAGATGGATGGGATGGGGCAAGGACGTAAGGAGTTAGGTGCCTTAGCCTCTTAGTGTGGCCATTTAGGTTATGGATTTAGAGTTTGTTCAGTCTGGGTCCAATTTCGGGCTAGGCATTAAGCTCGGGCTCTGGGCCAGATGTCGAGCTCAGATTTTGGACCAGGCTTGGACTATGCCAAAAGCCTAAACTCGGCCCAATACCATATCAAATCCAACCTGAAAACTAACTAGGTTCTAGATTACAAGCCCAAGCCCGATCAAACTACATCGAGCCAGGCCCAAAGCCTAACTTGAAGCTAGTCCAACCTGACCTAAAGCCAATCTAGCCTAACCTACCTAGGGTTGGCCTGGGTCCATCTCCAACCCTACCACAAGCCTTAAATACCTTACATGGGATTAGGAAATACTCTTTTTTCTTGGATGAACATGAAAGTAAAAGGTCTATATCAGTATAAAGCTTAGGTCCTTCATAAAATTTCATAAAAAACAAAGTGAATTGATTGTTTTTCCAACTGATGAGTGATTCCATTAGCCTAAATAATCACACAAAGCACTTTGGTGGTAAAGTCCCCTCAAAGCTTTATTTAAGAGGAAAGGCGCAATACCTCCTAGATATCCTCTTAACCTTGTGATAATCATTCAACCGAAGAAACAATTTTGCACTTTTCTCTCATGTAAGTATCTTCCATTTAGAAGAGGACATTTTCTATGATAGCCTCGCATACAACCTAATCATGTTATCAAAAGATTTACAGATTTCCATTGAATTTGATGAATGGGGATAAACATAAAGCCCAAAATTATAATATTCATCTTGTTTTATTTAAATTAAAGTGAAAATATGACATTTTCTCTATACATAAGAGAAAAAGAAAAGAAATAAAAATCACATGGATCTCCATTTATGATCTAAATGTCAAACTAAATATTCAGAAAATATTATAAATGTTACAAGTAAAATATATATACCAAGTAGAAGTCCTTGCCCCATGATATTAGAACATAGCATTATCCTATAATGAGTTGAGATTTCTAACCCATTAAACTCACAAGATAGCATTGAATCTCAGGTATAAAGCTTGATCATTCAAAGCAAAATTATGGCTAAGGATGCTGAAGAGAGGCTTAGGATGGTTGTTTGAATGAATTTTAGGGTTTCAAGAAAATTTCTGGGTGGTTTCCTAAATTTCAGCTAAGCAAAGACATCCTCTCTAGGTGTTTGAAGTTCAAACCATTGCATTAAGGTTACCAAGGTTTCATTTCATAGTTGTAACAAATGGGAAGGGTATCATTGCTGTTCTGAAATTCTTGCATAATTAAAAGCAATGATAACATTCAATCTTGATAAACAAATCAGGAGTCAAAATAACTGGTCCCTTGGTGGTAAAGAGAAAGAGAGAGACAATATCCCTAGGGATATGGAAGCGCAGAAGGAAAGGAGAGAGAGGCCATGTGCCTCTTTCTCTTTTTCCTTCTTTTAGCTGCCTGCCCATGTATGAGCCCCACTACTTATAGGGCTGATTTGGCTTTTAGCTCCAAGATCTTTTAATCTCGAGCTGTAGGCTCCATAAGGCCCATTAAACTAAAAACTAAGCAGAGATGAAAGAACAAATTAATGGCTAAATTTAATCTAAAAGCAACCCAACAATTCACAACCATGCAGTGCAGCATCTTAACATTGGAATATAAATCTGAAGTTTTTGGAGCATCCATCTAATCCATGAAACAGTCCATTAAAGGAATATATTAAAAAGAATTTGGAGCACTAAAAAGAGGAGGAAATAAAGTAGAGTGCTATCTCTAGATCCAACTCAAAAGGTGGGCCATGCTGCAAGAAAAAGTTCATGGAATGAGTTCAACCAACATATCATAGTTTGTACAAGCCCAACAATAGTCAAGGATGTTTGTTTTATTTATTTCTATGTTATTTATTTAAATCTACGCTGTCAATCTCATATGATTGGAATATTCCCTTCTTTGACATGGTTATAGACTTATAGTTTGATCTTTTTTTAAAAGTTTTGTTGAATCTATTTTTTCAGGCCAATTTTTTTTATTGAGTAATTATGAGATATTTAGAGTTGTCATGTAAATTGTTGAGTAGTCATGCAGAGTTAAGGGGTTCATGTGACAGTCCCTTCATTTGGTGGGAGTTTAAGCTCCCACTTTTGTCCAGAAATGATCTAATTTAAAGCTAGGCTGAGGCTAAATATGACTTGGAGATTATAACTCTATTAGGGCAGGGTTTATGCAGTTTTCATGGTTACAAACAGTAAGTGGAAAATCTTAGATTCATATAATGAAAATTTGACCAAAAAATAGTATCTTCTCCTTTCATTGTCATTCAAAATTCTAGAAGATGAAGATGCAGTCTCCAGTCCACTAGGTATCCTCATGAAAATCTGTGGTAGCTGCCCATCAGCCTACCCATAATACAGGCCATAGTTTCCTAGCAGATTATATAGACATAATATGTGTTAATTCAACATGGCCATATTCTATTGTTTTCAAGTTGAGTAACCATAGTTTTCTTATAATCTTACATAACAAAAATTAAGAATTGATTAAGATATTGTAAGTTCACTCACATACAATGGCATATATATTATTAAAGTGTTCAAGAATCAACAAAGAAATTATAAAAAACCATTGCTTCAATTAGGAGACTACTTAAGGCAGTTTTTTTTCTAACAAGTTAGTGACTTTGGCTGCATGCAAGATTCAAGGCTGATAATACCTAAATTCTTATAGTCTCAATAGCTGGTCATCCGAAGGAATCAACAATAACAGCAGACCTTATCCAAATAAGAGGTACTTGGCTGCAACTTCAACAAAGAAAGATCCAGCCAAGGCTCAGCAAGTTGTCGTCACTAGTTACTAACCTGACATTAATCTCTCACCCAGTGGGCAGGCATTTTTGGCCTATACCAGAGAAGGCTCCATCAAAAGCTTGAGCAAGTTGTCACAGCTAGTTGCCAACCAGGCAACAATCCTCTCACTGAGCGCATAAACATATTCGGTCTTAGCCAGTTGGGAGTAAGGAAGGAAGTGGAATTGCTTAGATAAAAAAATGTTCTCAAAACTTTACTTTCCTTCATTGTTTAATGTTAACTTTGTTATTAACAAATACTAAATACTGACACGATAATGGAATCTTCTTACATAAAAAATTGTATCATCATGCTCTTTCTCTATATCTCAGACATAATCTGTAATTTTCATCTGCATTCTTAGCCTTTAATTTCTGGCGAAAATTAATAAACAAAAATCACATATATAAATCATACCATAATTTTTTTCCTATTGTTTTCAACAAGTCTTGACATTGGCCAAAATTAATAAAAAATTAAAAAGATTCCCCACAATATGGAACATTAGAGTTTAACAACTTCAATAATATATGATATTATTCAACAACTCACCAATACAATTACGTGCTGTTTCTAGGACTATATTTTGTCTGTTAACCACTTCTCAACAGTAGCATTGATAACTAATAATTGATTAAAGAAAATGGAAGTTGCATAATAAAAGAAAGAAAGGTATATCACAATGTCCAAGTGAAATAGATAAATGTTTTATGTTATGTTCTTGACTTTTTTTAACATAAGTCTAACATCTCATAAAAAGTGATAACCTCATATAAGTGCTCAAAACAATCCATATTAATTTTGAAAGTTTATCTAAATTCAATTCTATCTCCAGCAAGGGGCAATGAGGATTTTATCTATAGATGCTACCACATACACTGGTACACTGTAAAGAAGCTTATCTGCATGACTTTATGTTCTATGAGTAGAAAAGCTTCTCAAGCATTCGAATTGTTTCCTCACTTCATAACCTTGGAAGCAAACTAGAAATAGAATATGGCTGGCCTTGTCCATAATCACTGGTAATCAGCTACCTGCTCTATAGCAATTTGGATGCAGAATTGCATTTCTGGCCCTTCCTCCAATTCAATGGATCACAAATCGATGGTGCAAACTGGGATAAGTCATCATGTCATTTAGGCAAAGAAGTGATACATCTCCTATCCTTTTTCTTAACCATCGAATTCCCCAAAATCCATCACAATTTTAAAAGACAATAATAATAAAAAATCATAATCATAATCCAGCAGTTGCATCAATAGAATGATCAAAAAGAACAAAACTTCACCATTTTTATGTTTTACACTATTTTGTCTTGTATAACTACATGCCTCTAATTGAAATTGCAAGCACACGAACTATCTTCCCTTCCACCAATCAAAAATACAAAATATAAGACGGCTGCAAGAACAAGAAGTTACAAGCATAACACCTCTCTAGCTCAAAAAATTCTATAATCACATGAAAAACCCTAACTCATCACAGAAAAAGTCCAGCTTTTGGCAAAATATTGCGAAGATGAGTTTGAATTCAAAAGAATCCTTACTTTTTCTTTTTTACCAGCAGCACCTCCTTTCCTCCTCTCATTCCTCGAATCTTCGGAACTTCGCAAAGACCCTAAAAACACAGCTTGTTTAAGTATTGGAACAAAAATATAAGGAAAAGAAAGGAAAAGGCAACCAGAAAGCTATTATAGAGTTGATTAAGAATGAAAAGAGAAGAGAGGGGGAGAGAATGCAGAGAGGGAAGGGAAGAAACCTGGCTTGGTGGAAGAGGGGTTCTTGAACTCCATGATCTTGCGGAGCTTGGAGGGAAGGGCTTCGAGCTCTTTGAGTTTAGGAGGGGGAGGGAGACGAGTTACGTCGCCGTGTGCCGCTTGGTAGTTCTTCTCCCTCCGCCGCCGCCCCTTGCCGCCCATCGCCTCCGCCGCCGCTACTTCCGACTAGTCTTGTTGGAGAGAGAAGTAATCTCGATCAACCGACCGAGAAAAGTAACTAGGGTTTATTTGCCTTGAGGAAATTTGTGAACCGGAATAGAAAGGGGGAAAAATAACTCTCCTACTTAAATGGATGCGAAGAGTTAATATTTTTCGGTTCGCTGGCTTCCATATATTTTATTTACGAACAAGCAACAGAATAAAATGACGCCCTATGAACGGTGTACAATGTTCGTGATATAAATCAGCTAACTTTTATGATGTCTTCTTATCTTTTGAGCACATTGGAAATGTCCTAGTATTTTCATATTATATTAAAAAATTAAGGAACCTATTTGTCTGGTTGAGCTCGGTCCTTCCAAATCAATTTAAACAAAAATATGTAATGATAATTGAGGGAGGGGGGGGGGGGGGGG
>JAOXJJ010000237.1:29290-44341 GCA_025769935.1 Phoenix roebelenii
CCTTTATTATTAATAAGTCCTAAGGACTTCATCATATAAGAGTTCATTTGAAGATGTAAAATGATGAATAATGCCAAGAAAATACTTTATTAATTTGTCAATTCATTTAACAAATTCAGTCATCAACATGCTGACAATTGACATTTAGGATATAATTCCCAACAGGCCATACGCCATCAGGAGTTCGCCCATGAATACATGCAGAGGGAACCTCAGCCCTGCTTGAAGTATATCTACGTACACTCCGACCCAACCGTTTAGTGTGTTGGTGACTCGTCCTTCGAGGTTCGGAAGCTCGAGAACGAACTCCGGAAGAATGAAGAATCGGGCTCGAACCGAGCCTAGATCCTCGTCACTCATGAGCGAGCCGATTCCATACGGGCTCAGGCCCATCTCGAGTTCAACATCTCCCACCTCAAGAGGTCTGAGCTCGCGATGGACCTACATCGAACATCGATGCCCTCGTCGGCGAGTCCATTGCCTTGGTCTTAAGATTATAGAAAAGGGAAAAGATAAAAGACTCTTCGAGCGACCGAAAGAAGGGATAAAATGACTACCTGAAAGTTCACCGGAAAGGGTGAACAAGCAAAGAAGGAGAATGCCCGCCGGGAGAAGAAAGCAACTGTCGGTGCGAAGGCCGACAGAAAACTCCCAAGAGTGCCCAGAAGAAAACTCCAACACCACGGCAATGGCGGCTGAAGAAAGAAAACTAGGAGCGGGGGAGGGTCAAGCAATGATCCTAGGACCCCCTTTTCAGGCTTTATATAGGCCACTGTAGTCGCTCCGATCAGGTGGCCTAAATGATCAGACGATCCAGGATTCGCCATGGTGGCGGGCCATAAAACGGCCTCAACAAATCTTCCCTAATCGCCCCACTAAATGTTGATCATTATGGAGAGCGCTCTAGAGTTCGAAATATTGATGACTGGCCTCTTGCATTTTGCCAGTCGAGACGCTTCGGAGAAGGGAGCATTAATGGCCGGCTTCTCACATTCCCCCAGACAGAATGCTTCGGGGGATGGGGAATTAATGATCAAAATCTTCCTCGTCCAGTTCCAACAACCTCCAGAAAGGAACGCCCACATGGAACACTGAAAAATTCTGCGGAGGATTTTACTCAAGAAAATCTGGCAGCTCAAACCTCCCAGGGCCAACGTTGAGCTTCCAACCATGAAATGCATTGAGGCACACCCATCTTGGTATGCACCTCTTTTCACCTACGTGATCGAAGCACTAGACGATCATGAGTTTGCCTAGTTCCATCGTTCGAGTTGCGAGGTAGCTCGACCTCGAAAGTGGGGGGCAAATGATGGGGGACAAAATGGATCGTCCAGCCCACAACTAGAAGGCCGCCTAGTTTCGGCCTAGTAAACGTCAAAGCTAATCGGCTGAATCTTCACTTTGGCCCAGAGTTGGCTCAACTTCGGGACTCTGCCAAAAGCTCCACCAACTCTAGTATTCACCGACTTCTCCGACCAAGTTTGGGGTGCCTCCAGTATTCGCCGACCCGCTCCAACCAAGCTTGGGGCGCCTACCCCAGTAATATGCTCCGACCCTTAAGCTCGAGGCGCTCTATCAAGCACACCTCGGAACTCGAAAAGTAGAGCTACTCACAGCACCCGTCAAGTCGACCTTATCAAACGCATGATACGATCTTTCAACAAGCTCGGCCTTGCCAACGACCGCACCTACGTGCACGCCTACGCCCATCCACGTGGTCGTACATTACAATACTACCGTGTCATGTCTCCATAGCCAACCTTAAACAGTCAGACGACACCTTAACTACTCCGGCTATACCCTGCTATGACTGTCAACATCTTATCGTTCTCAAGAACGGGTAATACTACACGCCACCAACCAGTCTAAGCTACGCGCCATCCAGCTCAGAGCCACGCCCTCTCATAATGAGGGCCGACAGTGCCTCTGCCACCTGGGCCACTCCACTGGAACTATAAATAGCTCGATCAGGTAACTTCCAAATTTATCCTACTCTAACTTGATCGTCGGAGGGCCCTCACCGAAAACACCGGTGAGGCTTTGTGCAGGTCCATAGCCATCGCACAGAAGGTGGCTCCCGTCTTCTCCTTCCAACCAACAGCGACTCCCTCGACTCCACCGGCGTGGTCACTCTTGGGCCAAATTTGAACCACAACACTAATCATTTTATTTATGGACATCCTATTTTTGAAGACATGTACCTCGCATGATACATGATTATGTTATTACTTTTGTTAATTTTTATTGTTTAAAAGTATTGCGATTTTATAATGTCTGTCTTGCAAAAAGAGAACCAGCTTGACGGAAATACAATACCAATGGATCCTTGCAGACCTTTAAGGTAAGGTTAGTAGCCAAGGGCTTAAAGCAAAGGGAAGGTGTTGATTATTTCGACACATATGCTCCGGTGGCGAGAATAAATTTCATTAGAATGCTATTCATTTTAGCATCAATTTATAATTTGTATATCCATTAAATGGATGTTAAAACAACATTTCTAAATAGTAATTTAGATGAGGAGGTTTACATAGAGCAGCCTGAAGGTTTTGTGTTACCTGAAAATGAAAAAAAGGTTTGCAAATTGATTAAATTATTGTATGGTTTGAAACAAGCACCAAAACAGTGGCATGAGAAATTTGATTCATGGTTTTAGACACAATAGTGCGGATAAGTGTGTTTATTCAAAGTTTACTAAAGAATATGGTGTGATTATATGTCTTTATGTTGATGATATGTTAATCATTGGGACCAACATGAAAGGAGTAAATGAAACTGAGAAGTATTTAACTTCTCAATTCAAAATGAAGGAACTTGGAGAAGTTGATACTATCTTGGGAATCAAAGTTAAGAAACATAGTGGGGGTTATGCTTTATGCCAGTCTCATTACATTGAGAAGTTGCTAACTAAATTTAATCATTTAGGTATAAAAGAATTTAATACACCCCTAGATGTTTCAAACAAGTTGGTTGAGAATTCAGGTAGATCTATTAGTCAAATTGACTATGCAAGTGCCATTGGCAGCTTAATGTATGCCATGCATTGCACTAGGCCAGATATTGCTTTTGCGGTTTGCAAACTCTCAAGGCTTACTCACAACCCTAGCACTGGACATTGGAAAGCTATAGGAAGAATTCCTGGATATCTTAAAAGGACTAAATCCTATGGGTTGTTCTATAATCAGTTTTCAGTGGTGCTAGAGGGTTATACTGATGCTAGTTGGATTACTAGCATTAGTGATAACAAAACTACATCTGGTTGGATCTTCACTTTAGGTGGAGGAGCGGTCTCATGGTCGTTGAAAAAGAAAACTTGCATAACTCATTCCATAATGAAATTTGAGTTTATAGCTTTAGCGGCAGCACGCAAAGAAATGGAATGGCTAAAAAATTTGTTGTTAGATATAAAGTTGTGGCCACAATCGATGCCAGCGATTTCTTTGCATTGTGATAGTGAAGCAACAATGTCTAGAGCTTTTAGCAAGATTTATAATGAAATTAGGAAATCTGCCATAGGTATGGGTCTAAAGTCATTTTAAAATTTTGTCACTAATAATGAAAACCCAACCTTTCCTATTCTTTATTAATATTAAAGGTTTAAAGGGTAATAACAAATTTCTGATAAGTGACGGTTTCAAGTATTAGAGGTTAATACTTATTAAAGAAGGGTAGGTATAGATTTTGCCTTTAATGAAGTTTGTTTGTTCGGTTTGAACATGGGAGCCATGCACTAAGGTTCAAAGGAACTTTACCTATATAAACATAGAAGTGGTGCCGCTTTTAACAGAAGATTGGATATTAATTTTTTGTACATGTTTATGAATCCAAGATGTAGCACAAGGCCAAATACGGTGCTAAAACTTATGGTATACTTTGGAATGAAAAAGGGTAGAATTTGTATGTATGGTACTTCCGACTTTGATAATAAGGAATAACGGTTTAAACTTAAGTTACTGTTGATTTTGTCGAAGTTTTGAAGTGCTTCCACTAAGAGGAGGTTTAATTCGAAAGAAACTTTCTCAATGCATACACTCGAATAATTAGCATTGCAAACTAAGTGGGGGATTGTTGGAAGTCTCCTTTTTTGTAGTTGGTAATGTTGAGAGGGGTTTTAGTCCCACATTGCTTGTGTAGGAGTTTTTTAGATAGCTTTATAAGCATTCATATGCTGCACATGTTCAAGTAACTTTTTGGTGGAAATTTGTGGACCAAAAAGTTACTTGAATATGTGTAGAATATGAATGCTTATAAAGCTATCTAAAAAACTCTACATAAGCAATGTAGGGCTAAAACTCCTCTCAACATTACAAACTACCAAAAGGAAGGAGACTTCCAACACTTTTTGAAAAGACCGAAGAATCTAAACATAGTTTAGGCCAACATGTGGTTTGAAAATCTTTTGACATTTACACCATGAACTTAGACCATGAGCTACTATGGGCTACAAACTGAGGAACAAAAGGAAGAAAAATTATAGAAGACCGTGCACTATCTCTTCCAGCTTGTGCATATTTTATTTTATTTTATTTTATTGTGAAGGAAACATCTTTAGAGGTTAATTTTCAAATGTTGATTAAATTCAATTTGGCAAAAGTCAAACTCTATAAAAGCATCTCAACTTCTCAGTTTTTTTTTACAAAAATATCAATAATTAGATTTTTTACATTAAAGATTAAAAATATTCTTATAATAACCTAAATTAGACTTCTCTCTCAAAAAGCTTAAAATATGGTAAACTATCATAGAAGAATAATTTAAATGCTGTTAGACTTTAGAAATGAGAAAAGGGGTCAAAACTGTACAAAGAGACAAATCCACTTGTTATGTTCAGAGCCAAAAAGTGAAGAAAAAATTTGATTTAGCAAGAAAGAAAGGTAAAATCCAATTTAGCAAGAAAGATACATTGAACCAAGAAGGGAAGGTGAAATATGATGCATAACAGCATAGAAGATAAAAATGTTTAATGAGGATTTAATTATTTTCTAATTATTTTGTAATTTATGCTTTTCAGAAAAAGTACTTAAGATTTTAATTAAATTATCTTAAATCTAAATTATCTTAAGATTTTACCCACTAGTTTTTACCTAAAAAACTAATTTCAGTTATTCATGAATGGAATAATAGACTTTGCAAACCTTTCTTTATAACACCCCAAAATATCTAAGAAAATAAGCAAAAAATCTAACAATTATAAGACACAAACCACAGCAAATAATGCCATTGCTATGCAATAATTCAAGTATTATAATAGCCAATATTTTCCACTTAAAAAGAAAGAAGAAAAGAGATTTTTTTTTTTTAAACCAATGTGAAGATGGCATATATTGTTGGAAAAAAAGTTAAGTATGTATTAACTACTTTAAAATCTTTTTCTGAAAAAAATTGATTGTACATTATGACTAGTAATAATTTCATATTGGAAACTAATTTTAACTATTAATGGTTGGAATAATGGTATAATTTAGTATTACAGCAGGCTATATTTTCCCTTTAAAAGTCCCTATATTGTAAATAACGGCCCTTGTTATGGACAATAAAGGTTTCCGAAATTACCTGATTTTATTTTATTTTATTTTATTTTAGAGGAGGACGAGTAAACGCCAATATGGGCTCAGTAAAACCAATGGCGGCCCGGGCGGATTCGCTTCTCTTCTCCTCGATCATTCCCCGCCGAAACGCTCTTACCGGTCTTCGTCTCTTCCATTCCCTGAGATCCGCGAGCAGCCGTGCTATCGACGCCCGTCGCAGTAGTAGTAAACTGGTTTCCAGACGAATGGCGTCGGCGTCCAGCGACACCCAAGACGCTCCTCCGCCGACCCACACCATCACCTTGCCTGGTGGAGACTCCGTCCAGATCGTAGCCGCCCCCGGCCTCTCCAATTCCGATCTCAGGTTGCCCTCCGATTCCATTTTATCTCTAGCTTTGATGTAGCGGTCACTCAAACGTAAATCGATCCTTAGATTGATGGATATGTATAATATGCCTTGAGAAATGTGCTCTGGTACCGAACGATATGAACCTGATCACTAATTGGAAATTACCAGAATAGATTCATGGAGCATAAGCAAATCTTGAGGAGCAATATCTTATACTGCTTCAAGGTTCATGTTGGAGAAATTAGATTAGAAAGGTGGATTAAATTTTGCAGAATCAAATTCTAAGGATTTTGGATTTAGTCTTCCTTTTCTAGAAACTAGGGTGATATTGTTTTAAAGCAAAAACAACAAAATCAACTCACATCACAAGATATTTTTATTTTTATTTTTTGTTTGCATTGTAGCTTTGGTAAATTTAAGTGTCTTGTGCAGAAGGTAGTGCATTCTTTTTCTATATATAATCTTTTAGGTACTGCTGGATTATATCGTTGCATTTCTACTTGTTTTTTCTTTTCTTGTTTTTTTAATGGTTTAGATGTTGAGAGTTTTAACTTCCATGGAATCAGTAATATTAGTTTATGGTGAAGGAGATATGCATCATATAATAGAAGATCAATGCCTAGTAGTGCTTTTCGATTAGAGAGTTTTAACTTCCACTACTGATCGCTCCAGAATCTTCATTCTGCTGTAGCACCTACTTCTCAATACTCCTGGAAACCTTTTGCTGGTGCTTTTTTTATTATTACTACACTTATCAAAATCAGTATTTGTCCAATCACAATACCACCTTCTTTTATTTATTCTTTTTCTGAACCACTCTATGTTTTACAAAGTAAAGCAATCATGGATGTTTTTGGTAATCAAAACCAGTATTTGTCCAATCACAATTCTACCATGTTATTCTTTTTTTATGTTTTTTTTTTAATTTAGTTGCTTTTACATCATTTGAGTCCATTTAGGCAGCCTATAGACTTATGCAACCACAAACCAATGATCCTTTCATACCGAAACGTAGTTTTGCTGTTTTGTCACCAATGTATGTGACTTACCATTTCCATCATGTGAATTTATCTGGCCATATGGGCAAAACCCTTTTGGTGTTGCAGTACCCTGCCAAAAGGAGGAATGTAATGACCCCCATTTGGCATGCCCAAGAAAAGTGAATCCTAAAGAGCCATGTGATCTACTTTATCTATGTTTTTGCTTGTGGTTTTGATGCATGTTACTTTGTCTGTAGTTTTTGCTTCTAATGCATTTAATGGGAGCCAAAATCACATTCCTTATTTGAATGATTCCAGTTTTACTGAATGGAAGGAAACTATCATGTTTGCATTAGGGTGCATGGATTCAAAATTGGCTTTTCGAGTGTATGAACCTAATCCACTTATAGCTAAGAGCATGATCACTTAGAAGGCTGCCTTCAAAAGTTGGGGCATTCGAATAAGCTTAGCCTCCTTCTTATGCAGACTCATTCATGCAAGCACATACAGGGCTATTTTCCTATCTGTGAGGCTGTTAAGGAATTTATAAAGGTAAATGAGGGCCACTTCGCTGGTTTACACAAAAATAAGGCCAACAACTCGATGTGCAACCAAACCCTTTATTTAGGCTCCCCAAGTCTATCAACTCTTGGCATTTCCCCTTTTCTTCTTTTATTTGTTCATATGATTCTTCATTTTTGTTATTTTTCGTCTCCAAATAGGTTTGAAATTGTTCATTGCATTTGGAGGGGTTTAGATGAGAGCGGAGAATAAGAGAAGGGAGGAAATACTAGCTTGTGGACAAAGATATAATCCATATTGGCATATTTTCGGTTTCCTTAATTTAAATTTCAGATTATGATTCTAACTTATCATTTTCTAACCAGATTGTATTTTCTTTTGTAAATCTATTTAGGATGTTTCGATTTTTTATGCCTTATAAGATAGCACAGTAAAGGCTATATAAAAGGAAACTTATGGGTTTGATGCTTTCAATTGATTATTGTGTTGGTGGAGAAGTATAGAAAATGCATTCATTTTAGAGCTTATGTCCTGTAATCTAAGAGATATCTTGTCAATATATGTGTGTGTATTGTTATCTATTTGTTGGTCCATCCATTTGTCTATCATTCTGTTTTCTCATCCATTTGTTGGCCCATCGCTCCATCTTTTCATCCATCTATGGGTCAGTAGATTTGTCCACTCGCTTATTTGTCCATATATATATATATACACATATGTTATGTGTACTTGGTAGATTCTTAATAATAATTTTGTAATAAATTATTATTTTTATCTATTCAAGGTTCGCCGAATTGGTACTGGCAGGCATATCGGCTAGCAATCGATTTGATATAGTACATGTCCGTATTGTGATGTTCTGGGGCATATTGAAAATAAAGAGAGAGAGAGGGGGAGAGGGAGAAATTGAGAGAGAAAGAGGGACAGGGAGGGAGGAAGGGGGAGGGGTCCTCTAAACCCTAACCCTAATCCTAAGTGAGAGAGAGAAAGAGAGAGAGGGAGGGAGGGAGAGGGAGAGGGAGGGAGGAAAGGGGAGGGGCCTTCTAAACCCTAACCCTAACCCTAAGCAAGAGAGAGTGGGAGGTAGGGAGGAAGGGCCAGGGCTTTCCATTGAGAGGGAGCAAAAAATGTCCGGCCATCGAAGCCCTTGAACGGTGGAGGGGGGTCACGAGTGGCCGACGGGGGAGCAGGGTGCACTTCGAACAATCGCTAGTAATGGGGTGGGGGGGAGGGCGTTGTTCTCGATTGGTCTCTCAATGATTCGAGAGAGTGAATAAATGGAAGTGAACTGAAAACTCGAATTGGCCGACTCAAATATGGGCTGAAGTGAACCATTTTGAAGGGCTAAACCATGCCGGTAACCAACCAACCTGGTTCGGCACACCTCGAATCGGCTAGTGGCCTTGAATCAGCCGGTTTGGCAATCCTTGGTTTTAATCTATTATTGCATTTGAGACCTGAAATTCAAGGCTTATTGGGAAATTGGTGAGTCCATTTGTCTCAACTTAGTTGAAAATCATGCTGAGTTGCTAGTTTTTGTGTTTTTAGATGTTACAATTGTCATGACAATGATGTTTTTGTTTAAACTTAGCTGTTGGAAATGATATTCATGCTATTTTGAGGTTGCATTATTATGACAACTGTTATGGTCATTGTGGAGATAGCTACTATTGTAGTCCAATACATACAATGAACTATAATAGCAATTCTCATCTTTGAGAATTACTTCTTCAAGTTGTTCTTTGGATTCTCAAAGTCTCATCAAACATCACTAAATATTATTCAAAGTATATTTAAATAAACTAGTATATAGGAGCATGTAGTGCATGCTAGTTGTAAAAAGTATATTAATGTATAAGAAGCAAGGATTCATGTTCCAATGGCATTGGTGGGACGTGTCCTGCGAATACCATACTTTTCTAGAAAGAAACAATACTTGGGATAGGTGCCGAACACCATTTCTCGCTAAAACTGGGATGTTCCGACCATTGTGATTGCGCCATGACACAGGATGGTCAGGACCGATCGGGATGCAACTTTTTTTGTTTTTCCATTTTATTTTGTTAATGATTGATTAGATCCATGCTGGTTGTACTAGTCCTATCTTGCTTCCATATTACCATAGGAGTGAATCCCCTAGTACTAAGATTTAAAGTTTAAACCCCTCATAAGAAGCATTAAACAAAGAAGAGAAATAAATAAAGAACAAAGATGATGATGATGATGATAATACTAATATAATAAAATAAAGCTAATTGTAGAAATAATAGATTACTCATCAACTTTTTTGAAGGGAAAAGGAGAGCAGATGTAGGACAAAGATGCTTAACCCTATCATTTTTTGATCCTGGACTTTTTTTTATCAAACTCTATGATCAATATTGTTAAAGGAGGAGGATAAGGGGTCAAAAACTTCCAAAGACAGAGAAGTCATGGATGGATTAGAAGTTGTGCTGGAACAAGACTAAAGAATGAATCCAAGCTCTTCACAATCAAAGAGCCTTGTGCAACCTCCAAACCACCCTTAAACTAGCTAAGAGAAGAATATAAGGTGACACTGGACTACAACCGTCCAAAAGGGCTCAGTATTTCTAAAAGTATAGGTCTAGTTGATCTATTAGGTACAATGCTATGCCCATAAGTCTGAAATATGACTTTGTTATAGTTAGCACAGTTTGAGTTTAAAGCTTCAACCATCTATATTGCATTTGACATTGTGTAAGCTTTTCAACGCCACCTCAATCACCTCAATCAGAGCTCAGACGAAGAATATATGGTCAATAGAGTGAAGTTGTGTCAATGCAATCAGTTCCTATGTTGGTTGAATGGACTATGTGTCAGTTGAACTGATGATGTCTTAGTACAGTCCAACTGCAGTGTGTTAGTATAATCAGTTGAAGTGACGGTGCATTGGTAGGTAATGCACAGCGAAGTTTTGTGTCAATACAAATTTTGTCCGAATTCAACTAGAATTGGATCTACATGGTTGATGCCATAATAACTGGTGTTGGAAGGTATGGATAGTTTGATTTTTGCTGTCGAAAGGAATTTTCCCTCTAGAAAGCCATGCATGGCGAGATTTCTTATTCTAGGTGTTTTTAGAGTTGTTTTTCTTTTTTCTTTTTTTCCCCAAACCCTGAGGATGCCTAGATGTTGCTAGCTTTGTAAGGACCCCAGAGCCTATAAATACCATCTCTTGTACTCTTTTTTGATCAATTGAAAATTAATAAAGCTTCTCTTTTACTGGGTATACTTTTGTGTTCTCTTTCTGCATGGTGGATATTGCATGACTTTGGTGGATTTTGGGGAATGGCGATGAGGCTAATAGGTAGAGTTCTTACTTCTTAGTACTAGAGCATCTCAAAGGCACCAAATTGGCAGAGTCCTTGGCATTAATGGGGCCTTCTAGGTAGCGAGGCAAGAAGTTACTAATTATCCCTCTTATTTATTTCTTAGCATCTTGCTCCTTGTTCATTAAATTTAAAATTCAATAATTGCTTCCAAAATTCTAGGTTTAGATTTAATTTTATTTTATAGCTTGCTTAAATGGCTAACTCTAAATCTTGCGCCAGGCCTCCAAGTCTACGTTAAAAGCACTACTCACCTTTAAATCACATGATTTTGTGGATTTTTCCATTCATATGTTGTAAAAGATAAACACATAGCAGATTCCTGAACTTGTAAAAAAGGGTAAAGAATGGGGAAGGGCATCATTAATACAAGACAACCAACTTCTGTAGACAAACATGAATCTTTCTTGACTCCAATGTATTTTTGTTTTGGATGCAAGGGGGAACCCAAAAAGAGCCAACACTAGAAGAGCGAACGCATCAGGAAAAGTGGACTGAGCAATCATAATCACATCCTAACTGATGGAACAAAAAACTCAGTAGGACAGGTGGATGATCAACCCACCACCATCTGATTATCTTCGTCACTACCTTCCCTTCTTAGCTTGAGTAGTGGCCCCTAAAAAGTTATTTGATATCTTTGTCACTACCTTCCCTTCTTGGCCTGAGTAGTCGCTCCTAAAAAGTTATGTAATTATTTTTTTATTTTTCCAGATGAAAATATATTCATATTTTTATTCATAAAAAAAGATTAATAGATTCCTTAATTTTGGCCGAAACTTAATGTTTTGGTTTAAGTGAAAATGCTTTTTCCAAGCTTGGTCTAATGCTAAATTTTAAACATTGATCACATTGTTCTCTATTTTGTCAATGACATTAAAAAAAATAAATTCAGTTTTTTGCATAGCTAAATAACTGAAATCTTGCTTAGGGTGGTTCATGCACTTTCACTAGTCTTGATCCTGCTCTTAAAGTGTTTTCTAGTTGGGCAAACATCTAATACTGCTACCATTGTCCATTAAAACAGATATTGAACTACTGTTTGCTATCTTTCTGAAATGAAAAGAAAAACATAAAAGAAATAAATGACTCTTTATCTCCTTATTACAGTATACACAATATTAATTTGTACTCATGTTTCCTAGGCATCAAGATGTCCTAATTTTTCAGAGTGCTGCTTTACCTTTCATGCATCCTAATATGCTTCTTCACTTGTTCTTGATGTTCCAGTCTTTAGAGAGTTAAGTTTTCAAATGATTACATGGAAAGAATTGGTTCTTTGGTTGCATGGCATTTTGATACCTTTTCTAATAACTTTCACGTTTATCAATTATACTAAATTGGGCTAAAATTGCATCATTACAACTTTCATTGTGCTCTTTATCACAGGAATGCTATAGATTCAGCTCTGTTCAGGCAATGGCTGAAGAATATGCAAAGTGAAATGGGTGTTTTAGCTCGTGGGCAGATGTGTTTAAGACAAGTGCACATTCAGGTACTTTTAAATTCCGAGTCCCAACAGGTCAAACACTTAGATGAAGCCACTTTTTTTCTAATTATTTTTTAAAGCTCATAGATGAAGCGTATTAGGGATATATATGCTGCTGTAAAATTCCATTAAAGCTTATACTTAAATCCCCATGAGATATATGATGCAAGATGAATCTATCTCCTATTTGTGGTTAACCTTATAGGTTAGTTCGACAAGGTCACAAATTTAATCTTAGCTTACCCGCTATAATGGAAAAACGATGTCACTGCCTCCCATTTGCTTACCAAGAAAATAGAAAGAAAAGGTAAGCTATTACAATTCTTTTAGTTAATCTTCTAAACCATTAGTGGGAGAAATGTCTTTTAAAACTGGGAGCTTATAGTTTTATCAGTTAGTCTTGTCCATCCTGTTTGGGTCGAGCTTAAAGAACAAGTTTTTATTATTTAATGTTTACCTTCGGTGTTCAACCTCATATTAAACTTCTGAATTGGTGCTGATTCTGTTGGGAATTGTGTTCTAAATCCAATCAATTGTTGATTGTAAATGTATTTGAATCAATTATAAATAATATGGTATTTATTCATCACCAGAACATCTTTACAAACTCCGATGTGATGAAGTGCATAGGATTGCTTTGTGTAATGAAATATGATTTTGTCACACAGGTCCTTAAATGTTCATGACCGTATGATATACTATTAACAAGACGATAGTATTATCGGGCGTAGGTCATTGTGTATCATATTTGTTGTTGTCTTTCAAACCAAAGAGTATAGAGATACTAGTATGTTATACAGGTGAATAGTAGTGTACGTTTACTGAACGTGACCAATTGACGGAATCTCTCTTGTCAAAAGTTGTTCCGAGTGGATATAGGGTATATGTATCCTTTAGACCTAAGATTGCAACCGGTGGCTTGCAAACAACTCACTGTACTTTGGTGCCGGACTATCTGGATTTCTAATCCAGCGATGGAAGATTTCTGAGTCCAGTCAAGTACTTGTGGTAGTCAGTTGCAGATCAAGATGGAATTGACCTTCCTTAGAAATAAGGGTAAATGCTTTGTGTTTTTAATTAAGTAGTACCCTGACCAGGGAAAGTCAAATCACTATCACATGACTTATTGAATTGAAACACATTTCTGGATGGATAGTTTTAGAGTTGACAGACTCTTAACCCGTCTTGGGCATTTGTGGTCAAGAGGATGAATTATACGGTAACCATTGTCCAAAATGTTCTAGAATGTTGCTTTGCATCTATTCAGCCTATCCAGTCGTCGGATCCCATTGCTAGATGATTACTTTGATTAGTGCAGGAAGTGTTCTTGTACTACCGGCTTAGGTTCGAACCTATAAGGTCACACGCTTAGAAGTTTCTGGATTAATCAAATGGTTGATTGACGATTGAGAATCGTCTAGGGTAACATAGTCAATATGATTGACTGATTACCCTAAGCAATTATTGCTTGGAGAAGTTAATTGATGATTGGATTACTGATTAGACTCAATTTGATTGAGTAACAGAGATTGGGCTTGACCAAATTCAAATATGATTTGAAATTGGTAAAACCGTAATTGACACCAAAATTGGTTTGGTGAAAATGTCTAATTTGCCCCAACCAAATCAGATTTGGCTTGAGTTAAATTGGATTGAAATCGATTATGATCCTAGTATGACTAGGACTCCCTTCCCTTTGTGGGACCCACATCCAGCATTTGTGGGACCCACATACTGTATGTGGGACCCACATCCTGCATTTGTGGGACCCACAGTACTGCATTTATGGGACCCACATACTGTATGTGGGACCCACATCCCGACCGCCTGCTCTTAAGCATATTCTTGCTTGCATGTGTGACATGTGGAGGGCCTGGACATCTCACACTCCTGATATCATCCATGACCTCATCTGCCTCATGAGGTCATCCATGACATCGCCCTCCAGGCCACCTCACCCCCTTTGCATGCAAGCCATTTTTTCATTGCAGGACACCTCGCCCCTTGCATGTGTGACATGTGTCCTGGCAGGACAACTCATGGGACAACTTTTCTCTCTCTTTGGCCTATAAATAAGCCACCCCTCTTGCTTATGAAGGATAAGAAATCCAATCTAAATTCTAGAGAGAGAAGCTCTGAAGGTAAAAGCCCAAGAAGGAGTTCTTGAGCTATGAAGGTCCATCTTCTTCCTTCTTCTCACTTTCAGCCATCCTTCTGCTTCCCTGCGAGCTAGCACTCCCCGGAAAGCTGATCATTACGGAGCCTCGCATGGACGAGTCATTGAGGCTGGACGCATGTGCGGCTGCGAAGTATCCTTGAAGGAACCTCCTTCTAAAGGTAAGAGATCTCAATCTTCAAATCACAAGAAGTTATGATTTATGCAAATTTATTTGAATCACACAATCCTCGGGATCTGAGGGCTTTCTGATATTTGGTGTCAAAGAAAGGATTAGTGGAGAGTATCCGATTCTTGAAAACTCTCACGCATAATCGTGTGACGAAGCATGGCTCTCCATCCGGGGGCTCATGTGATGAGTGCTTTGATAGGCACGTGCGGGTGTCACCCTATGTATTGGGACTGAGCCCGCGCCACATGTGATGTGCAGTTGAAGATTGTCTTCGACTAGTACCGAAGTCAAAATATCTAAAATATCAAGCATATTTTGGGTTAAAATATTTTACCCATTCTTTCCGCATAAAATTTTCTGAAATTCATGCTTAGCCCTCTGCACGCACACTATCAGTGGTATCAGAGCTCATCCAGGTGCTTTGTGATATCAAAGTTTTCATGCATGTGTGAATTCGAGAGAGAATGATTTGGATTTGAAAAGGGTTT
>JAOXJJ010000237.1:44441-77763 GCA_025769935.1 Phoenix roebelenii
ATTTGCCCCAACCAAATCAGATTTGGCTTGAGTCAAATTGGATTGAAATCAATTATGATCCTAGTATGACTAGAACTCCCTTCCCTTTCTGGGACCCACATACTGTATGTGGGACCCACGTCCTGCTTAGGTGGGACCCCCATACTGTATATGGGATCCACGTCCTGCATTTATGGGACCCACATACTGTATGTGGGACTCACATCCCGACCGCCTGCTCTTAAGCATATTCTTGCTTGTTTGTGTGACACGTGGCGGGCCTGGACACCTCATCTGCCTCATGAAGTCATCCATGACCTCATCTGCCTCATGAGGTCATCCATGACATCGCCCTGCAGGCCACCTCACCCCTTTGCATGCGTGATACGTGGCGGAGCAGGACATCTCTTTTCCTTGCATGTATGACATGTGTCCTGATAGGACACCTCATAGGGACACCTCACCCTCTTCTTGGCCTATAAATAGGCCACCCCTCTTTCTTCTTCTTGACATCAAGAGCACCAGAGAAAGAGAGTGAGAGGAGAGAGAAGCTCTGAAGGTGAAAGCCCAAGAAGTTCTTGAGCTATGAAGGTCTATCTTCTTCCTTCTTCTCCCTTTCAGCCATCCTTCTGCTTCCTTGCGAGCTAGCACTCCCCATGTCACACCCTCACCCATAGCGCGCGCGGAGGCGTGCGCAGGCTCGGCCCATGTGCAGGGCTGAGCACGGACGGCATGCGGGGAGGGGCACGCGGATGGCTCGAATGCGCAGGAGACGCGCAGGCGGTCGGCCTATGCACAGGCCGTGCGCAGGCGGCGCGCGCGGCCAAGTTGACCGCAGGGGCATGCGTAGGCGCGCGCATGCAGGACGGGCCATGGGCACGAGGGAGGCGTGCCAGCATTCGGCCGTGGCCAGGTCGAGTGCCGCTGCACTGTGCGCAGGCGGCGCACAAGGCAGCGACCCTGTGCACGGGAGACAGGCCGGTTCCAGCCTGGGCACAGGGGTGCATGCGGGCAGACATGCGCGGGCGCTGGCCCAAGCGCAGGCCACGCGCACGGCTGGGCCAGGCGCGGAGGTAGTGTGTGCAGGCAGGCACACACTTGCCCACCGGGCGCGGGCTGGGCGCACGACGGGACGACTTGGGCGCGTGCAGGCAACGCGTGCAGGCATTGATGGGCGCGTGCGTAGACGGACAGCGCGCGGGGCGCGCTCAATAAGCCCATGCGCAGGAGGGCGCATGGCCGGGAAATCCCACAGGCCACGCGCAGACGTGCGCATGGCCAGGCTGGGAACAAGGTGCGCGTAGGAGGCGGCACAGTCAGCCCATTCGCGCGGGCGTGCGCGCATGGCGGGCTGATAGGCGGAAGACCGTGCGCGGGCGTGCGCACGGCGGAGTAGCGCAGGCAACGCGCGGCCGAGCCGTGCGCAGGGCAATGGCGTGCATGGACGCTTGGCCTTTGCATTGGCTGTGCGCAGGCGGCACACGGCAGGGCTGAGCGCAGTGAAGGCTGTGCGCATGGCAGGCTTGGGCGCTGGCTTGGCCAAGGGCCAGGGGCCCGCCAGACTTGGCCATGGCGAGACCAAGCATTTGGCCCATGCATGGACCGCGCGAGGGAGGTGCGCGGTAGAGCCGTGCACAGAGGCCTTGGTGCGCGGCCAGGCGCACGCACGTCGGGATGACAGTGCGCAGGCACGCGCACAGCGGCGACAGTGGGTGCAGGAGGCGCCCACCTTCGGATGCACGGGCCAGGACTTTGGCCGAGCGGGCGCAGCAGCGCGCCGGGCGTGCGCGGGCCAGGCACTCGGCCAGGCCGCTGGCTGTGCTATGCAGCAGGCGCGCACGGGCGCGCAAGCTAGGCGCAGGTGCACGCGGGCGGAGCTCAGCAGGGCGCACGGGCGGAGCGCAGCAGGGCGTGCGGCGCGACACTTGGGCATGGCGGCCGGTCTGGAGGGCCGACAGTGGCCTGGACACGCAGCCAGACTGCAGGACCAGCGGCCAGACCAAGCGATCGTGGGCTGCTGGATGGTCTGGACGCGCGACGGACAAGGATCCAGGCTGCTGGGCGGCCTGGCTGGCAAGGCCAAACTTGGTTGGCTGACTTGGCGGATGGCACATGGGCTGAGCGAAAAATCAAGAAGCAATTGCAACAACTAACCGAAGTTAGTTGGGGGAGTTGCAACCACCAAAGAAGCACAATCCATGTGCTCCCCAACGGACCAATGGGAAGCCTAGGAGGCTAGCACATGGATCGGCCTAGCTTGGAGGAGGCTGCAACCAACCGGCTAGGAGAAGGGCTATATAAAGGCCCTAGCCGGCTACATGGAGGGGGAGTTGGCTGAGGTCTTTTGGTAGGATTTAGCCAAGTCATTGGGCATTTTTGGGGTCCTTGGCCGGGCACTTTTGGAGTCATCAAGGAGGCTGCTGTGGGCACTTCGGGCTGAGGGTTTTGGCCACTTGGGAGGATCCCAAGTGCTGGCCAAAAGGGTCCAAAAGAGGTGAGCAAAGTCCTTGTGGGGATTTTCTTTGGGTGGCTTGGTGAGGGTTCCATTTGCCAAAAGAGGGAGGGCATTCAGTCCTATGAGGAGGCGGGTGCATCCCACAGCCAAAGAAGGTCTTTGGCTGGGCTAAGTGTTAGCCAAAAGGGGTTTTTAGGGAAGAAGATGGCCTGAATACGTGAGTCTTGTATTGAGCTAGCCCCTCGGCTTGTGAGGGCACATTCTTGTATTCTTGGGAAGAAATACACATCCCTTTCCCCTTATATGTGTGTCCCTTATGTTGGGTTGTGCATGAGTATGGTTGGCTAGCCTGGGGACTTTACTAGAAGCTAAGTATGGGCTATCTTCTAGTGGGAAGGCTGACTAGGGGTTAGTATGGGATAATTCCTAGTGCCGCACACAAGCAAGTTGGGAAAAATTGAAGGAAATCAATTGTCCCTCTTCCGCACTTGCTAAGAGGTGTGACACCCCAGGAAGCTGATCATTCCGAAGCCTCGCGTGGACGAGTCATCGAGGCCGGACGCTTGTGCGGCTGCGAAGCATCCTTGAAGGAACCCCCTTCTAAAGGTAAGAGATCTGATCTCTTTTACGGTTGAGATATGATCTCAATCTTCAAATCACAAGAAGTTGTGATTTATGCATATTTATTTGAATCACACAATCCTCGGGATATGAGAGCTTTGTGATATTTGGTGTCAAAGCAAAGGATTAGTGGAGACTATCCGATTCCCGGGAACTCTCACGCGTGATCGTGTGACGAAGCGTGGCTCTTCACCTAGGAGCTCATGTGATGAGTGCTTTGATAGGCACGCGCAGGTGTCACCCTATGTATTGGGACTGAGCCCGCGCCACATGTGATGTACAGTTGAAGACTGTCTTCGACTGGTACCAGAGTCAAAATATCTAAAATATCAAGCATGTTTTGGGTTAAAATGTTTAACCCGTTCTTTCCGCATAAAATTTTCTGATATTCATGCTTAGCCCTCTGCACGCACACCATCAGATTCCTGACGAGTGCAACTTGAAGACAAGAGAGGAATCTGACATGAAATGTATATGAGTAAACTTTCAGCCACAAGGCAAATTAAGCTGCACACTGTTTTCCTAAGCATGATCTTAAGTTGTTTCCTTTAACTTTTAATTTTGTGACTAGATTTCTGTAAAAACCTAAATCTTTGTTCTTCATACTTGGATGGCAGAATTAGCAGCATCCGACAAAGGTGAACTTATGAGCCCTTTGCCTTAACTCCCTTGTAGCTGTTCTGACTACAGTATAAGAAAGAGAAAATGGTGGGCATGAGCTAGATAATTCCTTTTGGATAATCCAAAACCTTTCTTTCCTTTATTGTACTTTGCAAGCTTTTCATCATCCAGGCTCTCGAGTTTCCATGAATTTTTATTGATTATTATCTTGATGGCAGGGATTGGATATGTTTGGAACAGGTGTTGGTTTTTTGAAGTTTAAAGCAAATGTGGTTGAGAAGGAAACAGGAAGGAAGGTAACATGACCATGATAATGGATTCTTCCGGACTTTGAACTTCTTGAATATACTTAAATTATCTGGTATACATATTCTCTTATGAAGAAGTTTGAATCGATTTTACTTAGATATTTTAAATGATTTTGGCCACTTCACTGAACTGTATTTTCTGAACAACTCTGTATTGTAAGTGAATGTATTTATATATTTCACATCTCGCCAATCTGTCATATCTTGTTTAATCCAACTAGAAAACAACAGACTTAGATCATGTCCGAAACTAACATCAGAGAAAAAAAATTCAAGCCCTTAAACACAATGTCCGCCGAACCAATATGGGACCCATACTGGTTGGCAGAAAGGTCGGTACAATACCGGTTCGTGTACCATACTAACACATGGTACGCTTGGGCATACCGGTTATGGTATCGGTTTGGTACCTTACCAATACATGGTACCGGCATGCCTATTTTTTTTGAAGTTTTTCAAATTTGATTAGTTGGTAATCAATTTTTTCCATTTTTTTAATAATTTTAAGTATAATTTGATATTTTTTGATGTTTCTTTGATTCCGATATAACCTAAATAATGCATCTTGTTATTTTAAAGCAATATAAAATATAAAATAATTAGTAAGATGTATGCTATAAGAAGCAACATGAAATATCCTAAAATCAACTAGTTAAATAAAAAATATAAAATAATACTATCAATTATATATATATTTAAAGTACAATATACATACCGATATCTAAAATTTCGTCGAGTGGCGATGCCCCTCGTAGATATCCGGATAATTAGCATGGTCAAGAGATATATTAGCCCACCTCTCTAACCAAACGGCATTGTAGTAAATAAGTTAATAACATTAATAGTAATTTTTTTCATATAAACCAATGTAGTAGTCCAGGGACCGAGTTTTTTGGACATCCAAAACTGTATCACTTGTCTCATGATCAATATTAATATATGTTTTCCTTTGAGTAATAATAATTCAGGACCTCAGGATGTTGGCTGTTTCATAATTCAGACATTATGAATTAACATTGTAGATCCTTTATTACCATATTAATCTTTTGGATTCCTTACATCTAGCTGGTAATTATACAGATGGTATGCTATCTTATATGTTGTCTGCTTTGATTAGTTGCATTGCGTCCCTGGTGGCTGCGAACAATTAGAAGTGTACTTAGATTTGTCTAAGATTATGTTTTGGAGACTTAAACCAGGTTTATGCCATTCATTAGGGTTTTTTGGTTTTAAAGATACTCTGTAATGTGAATTTTGTGGATGATTTTGATTGTATCTTTCTTTAGTAGTTACCCATCAACAAATAACATGATTTCTGCTTGATTTGTCAGAGACCTGTTTATTTGTAAACCAGAAATCTGCAGGAACCAATGCATGAACTAAATAAGGTGCACAGACCCAGCCCTGTAGTTTGCAAAGGGCATGTCTTTTTTTTTTTTTTTTGCTAAAGAAAGGGCATGTCTTACATTACTTCTTTTTGAAAAGGACATTCTTAGAAAACACTATAATAGTCCTTAAGTAAGAACCTCATCTTCATACATTTGGTGTTTGGTGAACACATAATGCAGAACTACTGTTTGCGATTAATGCGGGTACTATATTGATGCAAATGCGCTGGATTTGAAGTTTGGGTGCAAACTGTATATTTGAGATCAAACCATAATGGTCCAACTCACAATTTGGAGAAATTTTGAGACAAATCTAGTTTCTCTTCATAGAGGTTCCACTCCATTTTGTTGAACCTATTGTGCAAATGGTTAAAGGTTTAATACCATCACCTTACTCATATATCTAAATATTGGTCTACATTGGGTTTAATCGGGTTGGATTTATCAAATTTAGGTCTGTCCAACAAAAAATGCCTTCAGTGCAAATGAGAAATGAAAATAAGGATTTATCTTTTTGTTCTGCGGACTCATTTTACTAAACAAATTTGGAGTAAGTTCACATAAGCATTAGCTAGAAGTTAGTGTTTCTAGCTTCTCCTGAAAGCCACTACTTGGCTTATTTAGAGAAGCACTTTTCAAATTATGTCATCACTAAGTGTTTTTTTATAAAAAGCACTTAATTTACTTTAAAAGCTGGAAAATGACTTTTTTGCATAGTATGCTGAACCGGCCTGTATCGGACCGATCCGATCTTTGACCGGTCTAGTACAGCGGTGAAAAACGGTACCGGCCCATACTGGCCCCTGTACTGGCCAGGTCAATTTTTTTTGGGCTTTTGGAAGCCGAACCAATGGTACTAGTTGGGTATCGATTCGAACCGGTACCGAACCGGTCCGGTGGCCGACTGATACGCCTACCGGTACTGGTTCGGCGATTCTTGCTTTTTTGTACACCCCCTAATATGGAAAACATATACTTAGTGGTATTCGAAGCTTTTTAGGAATTCAATCTGTTAAGATGCATAAATAATTAGAAAGCATCGCAATAGATGAAATATGTGAAAAAATTGCTCTTGTGGAATAGTTGATATAGATACCGTTTTGGAGTTTAGGTTTGTTGCATTTGTTTTGGGTGCATGCCACAGATTAGTTGTTATAGATATATTCTAGAGTTTGCATTTGTTGTGGGCAAGGTATGCTGGACCAGCCCAAACCGGGCGGTACAGTGTGTATCGTACCAGTTTGGTACCGGTATTTTTACAGATGGCGTACCGATAATTGGTACG
The DNA here is from genome assembly GCA_025769935.1 of Phoenix roebelenii. NCBI lineage: Eukaryota > Viridiplantae > Streptophyta > Magnoliopsida > Arecales > Arecaceae > Phoenix > Phoenix roebelenii. The sequence goes on from JAOXJJ010000237.1 coordinate 51,099, forward strand.
CCAAAAAAGTCTCATATCGTACCGCATCGATACTGTGCTAGTGTTGTACCGGTGTGGGGTTCGGTACTGAGACGACGAACCTTGGTTGTGGGGGCATGCCACAGCATTGGATGGGGGTTTGTTGTCTTAAATATGGTCATAAATCCCTTGATGCTTCCACTATATAGGTGCCTTGAAGAATCGAACACTCAAAAAGATCATTATACATTTTTTATTTGTGCATGCATTCACACATTTCAACATGTTTCTATATTGTATGTATTGTAATACATCATCTCTTCCATCTATAGTGACCACTTACTAATGTTGGTCTGCTTATGGGATCCATTGCACTCTGTTTATAAGCTATATACAATTTGTTTAGATTCCAGGAATTGTTTTTGCACGGGGACCTTCTGTTGCTGTGTTGATTCTTTTGGAGTCAGAAGGGGAAACTTATGTCGTTCTTACTGAGCAGGTACATGTATAGGTTAAAGTGAAATAAGTCTTGTTTTTTGGTGAATAACTCGATGTTTTGGTCTACATATATACATTAAAGAAGGATATATTCTTTTTGTTACACATTTTCACTTCTGACCAGCGGCAACATTTATTTTAGTCCACATAAAATGCTCCCTGATAGGTACTTGTTTCAGTTTTGCTAGTTTCTGATGAGCTCTTTCGAAAATGTTAGGTTCGTGTTCCTGTTGGAAAGTTTATATTGGAACTACCAGCTGGCATGTTAGATGATGAAAGAGGTGATGTTGTGGGCACAGCAGTCCGTGAGGTAAGATATATTTTTGAAGCTCTATAGTTCACATCTAAATTTTCCTTGGTCTTTCCTAAGATGGTCATAAAGTGTATATTTGAAGATCGAACCTAGGAATAAGATATGAACCAATTATTTGCTTTAAAAAGACATGCATATCTGTGAAACCAGTGGTGTCAGTGCATGCACTAGTGGAATCTCTAGAAATGGGTATGCTGGATACAACAAATCTGCACAGTTCACACGTGAATTTGATGCATTTACATGCAATGCACGTGCCATATACAAAAATATCTCTGAATCTCATGATTGATTATAAGTTGAGTTTTGCAAGATTGAGCTAAAAAGGTCCACGGACTACTTAATATTCTTGGAAACAGTAAGAGATGGCTACTAACGATATATTTGGGCAGATGAAGTAAGTGTGCTATTAATATAATTTAGGTGCTTTGGAAAATGTGGATTGGTGATAATTCAAATGACATTCTTTTTTTTTTCTTTTTCTTTTTTTTTTGTTTCTTTTTTCTTGGTTCAAATGACACTTATATTGTCATAAAAGAAACTTTTAATGCATATAGCAATGCTCAAGTCAGAAAACATGAACTCAGGCAACCTCATGAAAGCCTCAACAGTTTATTAATTTATATTTGAACTGTGTATTGGGAGGGAGAATGTGTTGTTATGCTGTTGATAAGACAGTCCTTAGGGAAGACATGGAAACCAACACAAATTGCCTTCTTTAAGTTTGTTAAATTGGCTAGGCGGTCCTAGGTATTGACCCTCTTTGAAGGCCTAGGTGGCTAGGCTGGTCGCTGAATAAAACTATTCCTAAAAATTTAATAAATTTTATATTTCTATATATAGAGTTACATGTAGTTCATAAAAAGCACATCAAACGAACATCTTATTGATGGAGAGTAAGGTTGTTGTTTGACCTTCTGACTCTTTTTTCTCAAGTCTTTATCTATATATTTTGTTTGCATACTCTCATGTGTGCATATCAATTATTATAAAAGCAAGTCATATGTCCTTGTTAAAGTTTACTTTTCTGTCAAATTGCATGAGACTTAGTCAAGTTTGAAACTGAAAGGGAGCATGATTACTCCAGTTATGTTCAAGGTTCTCAAACTACTTAGGAGTTCATAAGCAACGACCTCATCAAGGTCTGCAATATCGACTTAAATTGTCTAGCTAGGGGTGGACTATATTAGATCAGTGCGGAATTGGGTTAATACGTAGGTTTCGTTTGGGACTCGGTAGGAATCGGGTCCAAACCAAGCAGAACCATCACATTTGGCTCGATATGACTTGGTTCGAGTTGGTTCGTACTAGCCCATGATGTCAAAGAGAGGAGACATTCAGATACCTTTCTCCTCTCTTTTGTTCTGAGTTCGAGAAGGCAAGAGGGGGAAGGTGAGGGAAATCAGCTACAAATGCAGATTTTTGGTCTTTCTAGCCCTAATCAAAGGTAGGATAAGATATAAGCCCTCCCCTATCCTCCATTCTTCTTTGTTTTCTTTTTATAAGCCAAAAATAAGCTGAAAATGACAAAATAAGGTGAAAACATGCCAAAATCTTATATTTGGTCATGATTTCATGATTTATTATAGGTCTAAGGGTGATCTACACATTGAAGAAGCAATCATGATTTTTATAGGTCATGTAATTTTAGAAGAAAAATATATTTTTATTTAAAAGTAATAATAAGAAATATTTTTCAAAAATTAGAAAATGGTAGCATATTTGAGGATGCGATGCTACCTGCTATTTTTTTTATAGTAATTTATTTAAATTTGGGCATTGCTATGGCTATCCAAACTTAAGTTCAAATTCGAACAAATTTCAAAAATAAGTGGTGAATATAGATATAGTACTCATGATAGGGGGTTTACATTAATCTGAATTAAAATTTTTGTTAAATATTTTAATTTTAAATATTAGTTTTTATTAAAAATTAATTAAAAATATTTATATAATCAGAAAATATTAAAATCTGTATTCTGTCTAGATAATTTAGAATTATTTTTTTTGAAATAATTCAACCATCTTCTGCATTACTATTTACAAATTACCAATTTTAAAGTGTTTAATAACTTAAAAAATTATTAATTCAGCTAAGAATCATGAAAATATTATAATATATTTGCAATTGGGACATATTTTCTAAGAAAATATGCATAATTTTTTTTACATTATTTTATAAATTACCACATTTATTAAATAAAATTAAATAATATAATGTTTTTGTTTTACAAAATATATAATATTTTAATTATTAAAATATTTTAATTTTTTAAAAAAGTGTAGATCCATTTTATATAATTCTTATAATGGATAAGGTGGTTTATGATGTATGGTCGTCAAAGTTATAAATATGAATTCAGAAAAGACAAGGAGGTTGATATTGGTTGGTTGCATGGTACAATAGTGACAGGTTGGCTCCAACTAAAGTGCAACTAGTGCGGTGCATAGTGGAAAGTGGGTGGGCGACTAGATTGAAGTAGCATGAGGCTAGCAGTTCGATGAAAAGCAACACTTTCTTTTTCTTTTTCCTTTCTATCTTTCTTTCTTTTTTCTTCTTCTTTCCTTTCATTTTTTTCCTTTTCTTCTTCTTTCTTTCCTCTTTGTTCTTCTTTCCCTGCATGGATGGGTTTTGGAGTCCTGATCCCATCGCAGTCCCATTTTTGCATAAGAACGGAACGAGATGGCCCGAACGCCCCCCCAACTAGCTTAGATTTAACACCTTGTTATAATATCCCTATAATCCATCAAACATTCAAATAGGAAACGTGGTAATAGATGGAACTTAGGAACATGTGATTGATTTGAGAAGGCATATTTGATGGATGGTTGTAGACTGATAAACTGGTTAAGTATTTTAATACATGAACTCCCACTTTTAGTTTATGCACTCTCCTAGCTTCTCTAACTAAACTATTATATAGGAAGTAAAGAAGAGAGTGGATAAATATATGTATATATGTATGTATGCATGCGTATACATACGTATGTATGCATGCATGTGTGCATGTTCACATGCATGCATGTGTGCATGTACCTGCTCTATATTTATTGTGCTTCTCTCCTTGAGATACATTCTTATAAGTCAATTGCAGGGAAGGAGGGATATTTACCACCATTTAAATGTACATGATTTCATGCCTAGGCATCAACATGGGTGTTCGGATTACCTGCTTGCCTAGGATCCCTGAAAGCATCAAGTGTCAGTGGTTGCCTTCAACAACACTAGCTGTGTTCTGATTAAAATATGGTAAAATCAGTAGATGATGCCTAAAGGTTTAAGAGCTTGTGTGACGAGATTATTGAATGTTTATTCTGCTCACAGTTGGCACCCTCAGTATGTTCTTTGTATGATTGAAAGGCTTAGAACATTATTCTTGATGAAGGTAAGGTGTGTATGTATATGCTTTGTCTGCTGCTGATTTAGGTGTTGTTTTGATCGTTAAAGAAAGCAATTCAATTATAGTTAATATTCTCAAGGACTCTCAAAGATAATCATTTTATGGATTGTCTAATTGAATCATCCACCTCATTGAAAGTGGGGGTGGGGTGGGGGTTTGGGAGGGTGGGGAGGAGGGGAAAAGGGGATAAATGTAAGTGTAGATGACTTCTACACATGGTTGGCTGAGCTAGGCGGTTTAGGCCTTATCGAGTTGAACTGGGCAAGATTGGAGGCTCAGGCGGTTGGCTCCATGGTCTGCCGTACCGGTTCGTACCGGCCGGTACGCACCGGCCCGTACCGGCCGGTACGCACCGGCCCGTACCGGCCGGTACGCACCGGCCCGTACCGGCCGGTACCGAATCAGCGCGAAATCCGGTACCAGTAGTTTATTGTTGAAGAACCGGTACGGGACCGGTACGAGACCGGTTCGGACCGGTACGCCACCGGTACGGACCGGTACGCCACCGGTTTCGTACCGGTCCGGGCCTCCACCGGTACGCCGACCGGTACCGGTACGGCGGACCTTGGTTGGCTCAATTAGACCCTTTAAAGCCTCCCGACTCCACCGTTCGGCCTTTTAAAGGCTCTGAGACCCCATCATATATTCCACGCCCCTGACCCTCCCCCACGCACACAACACTTCCCACCGAAGTCCTAGAAGGTCCTCTTTCCCTCTCCCTCTCCCTCTCTCTCTCCCCCCAAAGTACTAGACAATCCTGAGCCCCTTGTCTTCATTGCTTGGATCCTGCCATTGGCATGACGGACACCACGAATGGGAAGCGGGATTTCGAGCCCCTTGTCTTTGTTGCTTGTCTGGGAGGGTGGTGTCGAGGCCCGAGAGGTGCTCGGAACTAGGACGGAACTTTGAAGAACTTCCCCGACCTACGAGATGCTCTCTCTCCCTCTCTCTCTTTCCCTCCCTCCCTCTCTCCCTCTCTATCTTTCCCTCCCTCCCTCCCTCTCCTTTTTTTCGGTCTTGAAGTAGTAGTTCCAGATGAGAACCTTGGCCGAACCAACCAGCTACCAGTTCCTACTACACCATCTAGGATGGGGTGGTGTGTCCAAAACCTTGCTTTTATTTTTTATAAACCATTGCATGGCATACATTTTTAACCGATTAATGTAAATGTCAACGAACTAAAGTGTCTAGGTTTATTAGGTTTCTCCAGATTTTGTTTGGTTCTGTAACATTCTGTCATGTGTTAACATCAGATTTGTTAATAAGTGTAGATATATTAGAATATCTTCAGTCTTGTTATTGTACCTGAAAGAGACTTTTTCTTCACCAAGACTTGGCATTTATGGGCATAGTCCAAGTTATAAACTGAGGACCATCTGACAGACTATATGCATTCATCTTCTGCATAATCAAACTGCACACAGAATCAGATAGGAACATCTGGTTAAAATGCATTTTTAAATGTTGGATCTTCTATATATCCTTCGAGTTGTTAAAATTCTTCTGGTAGACCCATAACCTAGTTTCATGCCCATACTTATGTTGCACTGAGATAGAGTACTATTGGGGTAAATGAGGGACTGAATATCATAAAATAAACAGGCATGGACACGAACTGTCTTGAAAACAGGTACTCATGAAATGCCAACATACCACATGTGGATAACACAAACTGCATCCTTAGACAGTGGTGAGCAAAAGAAAACTAGATTTTGTCTCTAGTTGTTAAGGGAAAAGGAAAATGATTGTAGCTTTTCAAAAATAGAGATATAATGAAAAAATAAAGGGCAAGTGCATACATGATTAACTTTTTGAAAACAGAAGTCAAAAGGCTGTAGTAGAATATAACTAAGATTCTTAACTGAAGGATGAGTTCAGAATTTTTTCAACCAGTGGTCATATAGTAGGAGCAATCTGTGTTTAAAAAAATGTTTTCCTTAGAACAAGCTTCAAAGTGGCATTACATTTAAGAATTGGAAAAGTCTATGAAATTGATTGCATCATTGTTATGAGCGAACCCTACACTTACCACTAATGTTTCATGAACTCAATATTGTGGTTCAATGTCTAGGAGCATAGGTTTTAGTTTTCCCTAGTTGCATGTAATATAGTCCTATTTTGGGTAGTTCCAGAGTCATGAAAATTAATACTATTGCATAATTAAGAATTAGACGAAAATGTAAATATGAGATGTCCATTATCGAAAAAGGTTAAGTGATATAGTCATTTTTGGGATTTTTTATGATGTACTCCATATATTTTTCTTTGTGGTGGATTAAAAATGCTTTGACTTCTGATCTCTCTCTCCCCCTCGCCTCTGTCACTGTCTCACTCTCTCTTATCTTTTTGTTATGGACATTTTCTTTTGGGAAACTTAATACCAGATCCTTTATTTGACTTCCATCTCACATTTAGTCCTTTATGCAGAATTTACTTTTAGTCCCTTTCATAGTTAGTCCTGTTTCTTGCACACAGTTACGCCAGTTTGTGTTACAGTTGAGCATGTTTTGTACCTACTTATGCATGGGCAAGGGAATAAATGTGAAATGGCCATTAGTAACAAAGACTGGACATAAAATTTTCAGTCAACAATGAACAAACATAAAATGACAGTCAATCCAGGGGGAAGACTATAATTTCCCATATGTTTTCATGATTTCTATTTTTATGGGACATCAAGTACTTGTAGCAAAGCTGAATCTATTTTATCTTTGAACATATTGTCAGTATCACTAAAAAAATGCAGTAGAATCTTCAACAGTGTGGTAGTTCAAAAGTATGTTGACTATTATTGTACTTAATCAGAATCATTTTTACTAAGTATCAGTTTGCGATATTCTTTCTGCTAATTAACCATTTACCCGAAAGCTTAGGTTGTTAGGGAAAGGCTTATCAATGTTTACTAGGCTTAACACCCCTTTCATGTTCAATCCAGTGTATGTTGAGGGATAAACAAGTCAAGACACAATTGACGATGACAATTGAGTTATCTTTATTTAATCAGAAATTGATATGGAGAGGATATGAATGCACAACCTTCATTAAATTTAGTTTTCATACCATGTTAACTAACAATTTCATCACAAAAACTCAAGCTGTTACAGAAAGGGTCAGCAATGTTTATCAGGCTTGTCACTCAAGAACTCCTAAATTCTCATTATGACCTCTACAATGAGTGCATTTACATTCCATAGTTGTTTTAACATTATTGAGTTTTTGGTATCAGTTGAGGCCATGGATGCATGTCTTATCTATCATAGCTTTTTTCATCAATGATCGATATTAAATTATCATGGCAGGTTGAGGAGGAGACAGGCATATGCTTAAACATCGAAGATATGGTTAATCTCACAGCATTTCTTGACCCAACAACTGGACGCAAAGTTTTTCCATCACCGGTAATTTGTCAACTTCATTTCATCTAAAATCTGATATATGTAGTTCAACCATCAAAAGGTATACTTTGTACATCTTGATGGGCCATCCTAGATAGAGTGAAGCATATTTTCCATGTGGAGACATAAATGTTGTAAAAAGTCTGTCTCAGTTGGAGGAACCTATGTAGTCTATTCATTTACAGGCGGAAATCAAAGGAAATAATTGGATTGGTCTTTTATTTTGTGATGCAATCCTGATGGAGAGTGATCATTTGGAGCTTTCCCTTAAAATCTTTTTTTCAGTGATGGTTTCTTATTCTGTTATGCTCTTTAGTTTTTTTAATAATAATGCTGGACCAATAAAACACTTCGCTGATGTGTTTGTGTAGGGTGGATGTGATGAAGAATTGAGCCTATTTCTATACAGAGGGCATGTCGAGGAGCAAATTATAAATTCATTGCAGGGAAAGGAAATGGGCCTTTGGGACCATGGTGAACTGATCAAGGTACATGTGGTTCCTTATGTTAAGCTTTGGCGTGTAACCGCTGATGCAAAAGCTCTTGCTGCAATTGCTTTATATGAAATGGCCAAGAGGGATGGCCTACTGCCTCCAAGAAATGTCCAGAATCTTTCTACATAGACTAAAGAGAGAGTCTTGCTGTTAAATGACTTTTACAGAACCATTTGTATAGAGCAACTGCTTTGTTGTATGGTGCAGCCACTAATTCTTTGAATGATGCTTTGAGTTGGGTGATTCTCAAAATGTCAGAGAACGTATTAACCAATATATATATCGTTTTCTTAAAAAAAATTGGAAGTGGAATGAAAATGGTCATCAAGCTCCTGCACTTCTTTCTCTGCAAAATGAAAAATTATCTTTTATAAATATGATCTGCATTTATCTCTTGCTGTTGATGCGAGTAACTTAGGTTCATATCCCACCTTCACTACATTTCTTTGATATCCATGAAATTTCAATGAGCTTTGCCCTATCATTATTTTTTTAAAAAAAAATATGAGCTGCATCTCTTGGTTTAAACCTACAAACTATGCTCTATTTTTTATTTTACTTCAATTTTTCAGAAAAACAAACAAGTTTCTATTGTTCTTTCTAAGTCCTCCATAGTTTGCTGCTTGGTCAGCAGCAGTGCTGGTGAAGCAGTGCCCCTCAGAGACTGTCAAGTTGCCGCGAATCTGCCACGTCCCAGTTCGAGTTCTAGTCATCCCCTCCATTACTGCTCATACCTTGCTGCTGGATTCCCCTCTGCCCCCTACATCATTCTAAGATCACAAGACGAAGCCTGCTGCAAATTTATGCTGAACTGCATAGGTATGCCTTCTTTTCTTTCTTTCTTTTCCCCTCTGTTTTTTATTTCTTTTGATCAATAGTTGATAAATATCTAATCTATTCTGGAGGCACACCTCAAGAACACCTTATTAGAGTTTTTTTTGCAACCATCAATTAATTTTAGTTAAACAACAAATAGTCAATAATTTACACTGCCCTCATTTGCGGGACCTACGGAATTTTAGCGTCTCAATGATGCATGAGCTGTATCATACTTATATGAATGGTGCTTTCTTTAAGGAAAAAATAAAGGCTCTGACAAAACTTCCTTTAACATTATTAGCTTGCTAAACTGACACAAGATAATGAAATGTTTGGTGGGTCTTTGCCCACCGTTTTGATGTAAAATGTTTTCATATAAATTTCAACCATTTTGGATCTTGCTCGTTCTAAATTATCTCATCGTGGAGTTTCTTCCACGCCTCATCAAATTGCTACCTGACCGAAGCGTGCAAATTCTTGAAGTTCTCATGTTGTTTTTTGTACCGATCATTGTTAATTCAAGTCATCAAACTCTTTAATATTTATCTATATAATTATTTAATGTTGTCATCTTCTTGGATAAGATCAGTTTTTATGTGGATGGTGCCTACCAATTCATATATGGATGGTATTCTCTTTGGCTATGCTAGCCAAACAATATTGGAAATTCCTTCACTTTTGTCCTCTAATAAGACTAAAATGTCGGCAGCCTAAGATGCGCACTTTTGAGTGCGCACGCCTCCAGCTTCAGATGGTGCTGCCTTCTGCTTCTAAGGGTGCCAAGAGTCACCAACTTGTGGCAATCAATGATTGGATGCAAAATCAAAGAATGAGACCCAACAATACGTTAACCACTTCTAGGTGAGTTTTTTTATTTTTTTCTTTTTCGTTGATAAAACGGGGACTCATATATAACGGATGTGGATGCAGCTTATAAAATCAAAAAGGATGACAGAATACAAGGAAGACGGAACCAAGGCATAGTTGTCCCAAATGAAATCTCTGAAATACTGAGCCGCGAAAGATGCCATCCAGTCCGCCGCCCTGTTTGCCGTTCTGTAGCCATGAGTAGCCCGATGAGAGGTGCACTCATCTAAAAATCGGCGAATATCGTGAATCAATCACATTCCACCAACTGTACGATCGGATTCTAGATCCATTCGAGTACAAGCAGAATCTCCCTCAAAGACGATACGGTCCGCGCACCCCACTCATCATAGATAACTAGCCTAAAAGACATAGCCCATGAGCTATCGCTCATGGTGGTTGAACCATACCTTTGGCGGGTCCACTGCATCACGTTCATTCACATAGGATCTACTTTTATAGTTGCCTTGACCCTTTCGGTCTCCATTCCAATATTTTATTAGCTTCTTTTCTAGAACAACCAAAACAATTGCGTTCAATCATTCCCCCATTACAAGGTAGGAAAGCTCCTCTCCATTCTTATAAAATGAAAGTTTGGAACATTTAACTAAGAAAAGGATGAATAGATATCACAAGAAGAGAATCTCTTTCTTAATTTGTTCTCTTAAAGTAGATTCGTGCAACAAGATTTGGTGAAAGATCAATTCAAACTGAAGTCTCATTATTCTTCATGGAGACTCTATGAAATGGATCAAAGTGCAGGCCCACTGCCGATATCAGCGGCACCCCCCGTGACTCCTTGATCCACACCTTCACCTTCCTGGCTTCAACCGGCGTCTTCAGCCGGTGGAGCCGCTTGTACCCAACCGTCGTCCCGCTCGCCACCAGCTTCCCATCGGCATACACGTCGTGCCGCTTTATCCTCTGCCCCATTGCAATAGCCTCCTGAATCCTGACCACATTGAAGCTCGCACTTGGATCCCATCTCTCCAATTCAATCCAATATCCATTCCCATCCTTGTCCTCCTTCGGAGCCCAGTAGGTCTGGTCATCGCCATCGACCACGTTCATCGCTGCGAAGCTGCCGCCTCTCTGGCTGCTGGCTTTTACTTTGCTTCCTTGGGCTAAATCCATCGAAAAGATGGTGTTGATTGCTGAACGGAATTCTCTTAGCCTTTCGACGTCGGCGTCGGAGACCAGGCCGGTGGAATTCGGCGGCACGTTGAGTAGAAGAACACAGTTCCGGCCTACCGATTTGTAGTATATATCTAGCAGCTGGCTCAATGGTTTTGCAGTCTCATTCTTGTGCCAGAACCAGCCCGGCCGAATCGAAACGTCGCACTCCGGCGGCACCCAGTCGGCTCCTCGTGCATCACCGACGTTCAGATACCTGAATTGAGTCGGACACGGCAATCATTCACTACTAACTACCCTTGAAATGGATGGATATGTACATTGCTGATTCAATGGAGACTGCATTAGGACTCACTTGACTATACTGGCATCTCCAATCTTCAGCATGGTGCGGTTAATGGTGGACCAGCATGTAGTTCCTGCAAACCCCTTCTCGTCGCCGACCCACCTGACGTCGGGACCGGCATCGGAGAATATGTTGATGGAGCTTTGCAGCTGCTTCACCATTGCGAACCAATCCTCGAAGTAGTACGTCATGTTCTTCGCATTCTTTCCTTTGGCGCCGTCGAACCATATCTCCGATATGCCTCCATATCTAACATCAAATTAAGAATGTGAGTAGAATTCGAAACCTCAATCCTTTCAGTGGTAGTGATCTAACTAGCGTTTCTCACCTAGTGAGCAGCTCTTGGAGCTGGGCCATGTAGAACTCGTTGTACTCAATCTCAAGACCGTAGGACTTCTCATGGCGATCCCACGGCGACAGATATAGCCCGGCGTCGATCCCTCGGGCACGAGCAGCATCCACGAACTCTCTGACGACGTCGCCTTTCCCTCCTCTCCACGGGCTTCGCTGGACGGAATGGTCGGTGTACTGCGAAGGCCAGAGGCAGAAGCCGTCGTGGTGCTTGGCGGTGAGGATGACGAGGGAGAAGCCTGCGCAGGCGGCGGCATCGATCCACTGTTTTGCATTGAGTGCGGTGGGGTTGAAGAGCGACGGGCTCTCCTCGCCGGTCCCCCACTCGGAGTTCGTGAAGGTGTTCATGCCGAAGTGGAAGAACATCACGAGCTCCCGGCGGTGCCATTTCAGCTGCGCCGCGGCGGGGATCGGAAGGAGCGGCAGCGGCGGCGTTGGGAGTTTAGACTGAGCGGAGAGAGATTGGTGAAGTAAGATGGCAATCAGAAACCATAAACTTCTCATGCTTTCCTCGCTGCTCACCCTTTTGGTTGTGGTGATATAAGGAGAGGAGGAGAAAGAAGTGGGGAAAGAAAGATTCTTGATGCGTTGTGTGGTGAGAAGTGGACAAAGGTCAGGGAAAAGAGGGGGTTGGGAATGGGAGGAAGGTAGGAAAGGTTTGGGGTGGGAGGGATGTGGGTGGAGGGTTGTGTGAGAGAGGCATAAACAGAAGCTAACATGGGTCACGGGTGGGTGCTTGTCTGCACGTTAAACCAAAACGAGGAATTGGTGTCGCAGTTTGGAAAGGAAAATGTTTAAAAAGCAACCCAAGAAAAGTCACACAAAAAGTCACTCAGCTGGTGTGGCGTCTTATCGTTGCTCTTAAATGAATTGGCAATTTGGCATTGGCTGGGTGACCGTCTGCGATCGTCCCCAGTTTGGAGGTACAGTGGGAATACTGGATGATAAATCACAGCCATACGTATGGAGAGACAGCTGGATGACCCTTACATTGTGCGAGGCCAAATAATGTAGCTGTCATGCACTACGTAAGTCGTCGTGATTAATATTTGCGAGCTTGTTTAAGGATTTGCTTTTTGGTTTTTTTTTGGGTGCAGTTAAGGATTTGCTTTCGGAGGAGAATTCAAATTCAATAATAACTCCAATTAAGGATTTATATTGGTAAAAAAAATCAATATAATGGTGTGGAGTTCGAGGTGTATCTTTTGCGCGAAAAAAATGATTAATCTTTATTAACAATGTCAAACAACACACAACTTGAACCAGTGTATCCAACCTATAATATAATTAAAATTATTAAAACTAAAATTATTTTCTTTCTTTTTATTTATTTATTTATTTATTTATGGAGGGTTCATGACTCTGTCAATGTGTTACCATAATTAGAAGATATGGTGGTGAGATTCTACTCACACATGCTACATCTTGTAGCTTCCATGTGGGTCCGTATGGTCCTGAAATTTTTATTGGATGGCGATCATCTCCATCCCTGAATTGAGTCTGTTTTATAATTATCAACCATTCATAATTGTGGAGTGGTCAAAATGGATAAAAAGAATTAAGATTTAGTGCACTTTTTTTTGCAATAGTTCAAGCCTTCGTACTTTCCTTAAAGCCTATGATATTTAGGTTTCTTCCTTTTTGACTGAAACTTTGTCATTGGAATCCACCCGAAACAAATTTGGGAAACCTAAGACAATATATTGTACATAATTTATTTATGGAAAAATTATAGAGATGCTTCTTTGAGTTTGGGCCATTTACGGTTAGACCCAAAGGCCTAGGGGTTTATTTCTGTTACAAAATCTTATCACATGAGGATCACATGATAACTAATTTTTGTAAAATTTGGAAACTGCCTTTCCTACTAATTTAGCAAGAGGCTCTTATTTTGACAGAAATTGAAGGGAAAGGAAGAGAGAATAGCGCTTTGAGATATATGCCAACAGATGAATGGAAAAAGATGGAATGCTTTAACACCTATATAGATGGATGTATGATAAAGGAAGAATTGCTTTAAGAGCCGTGCAAATAGATAAATGATAACGGAAGAAGTTGTTTGAGAGATATATGTAGGCAGATGAATGACAGTAGATGAAATACTTTAAGATATGTATATGCCATGGATGATATAGGATAGAATGCTTTTAGATCTGTATAGGTGGATGGATGATAGAGGAAAAAGTACTTTGAAATTTGTGCAGGCAGATAGATGGTAGATGAGAGACCATTTTAAGATTTGTGTAAGTAAATGGATGACAAAAAATGAAGTACTTTGAAATCCGTGTAGGAGGATGAAACGCCAAAATTATGCTAGTCTTCCATATTGAAAACCCCAATCTAACTAATTCTTTGAATCTGTAAAACAATAAAAAATCATATAATGAGTTATACAGCCCAGTAAGAATAACCACTTTAGTTAAACAATTCAGGCAATCAAATAGATAATAATTTATAGAAAATAAGAATATATGCAGTACTAATATACGAATCAAATCTTTCTTAAAATATTAAATTCTATTCACGGATTAAAATTCTTTTAAATATTCAATTCTTCTTATTGATCCTGAGTTATGACCACATCATCCGATGGTAAGGTCATAATACCGACTAATCTTCTTGTGTTGAGCTGCGCATCATCTTGTAGCAAAGTCCTTCAGGATTGCTGATTTGTTGGTGTAATATCGCTAATCATTTTGGACACAACCATTAGGATAAATCATGTGCCAACGTACTAGTTTTCGTTGGCGGGGTCCTCAACATAGCTAGATCGAAATTCAAATAGTTCTAGGTTTCATATTTCAGTTCTAAAATTATGCAGTGTCAAAATCAATAAATCCTATCCACAATAAGATCATATATCGTCATAATATTCTAAAATAATATTTTCTATAATAATATACCATCCATCAAATTCAAGCATCATGAATAATATCTCTCAAAAGTCATGAATATAATAATTTAATAATTGCTAATAAATTTAGAAAAAGTGAAATATTGCTTATCTTGCAAGCACAATCTAACTAACAGATCCAATTAATTCCAAAAATCCTTCTGAGAACCTAATATCCAAAAATTATATTTTTTTATTAAAATTTCATCATAAGTATTTTTTTAAAAATAAAAATTTTAAATTTCAATACTTTTATAGGGCTGACCAAGTGGGAGTGCCCGGCACTTCGATCAGTCCGATTAAAGTGAAATTCATGGAATCATACTCGGACTAGGGCACAGATAGTTTAATAAAGATCAGGGCAATCAAATCTAACAGTATTTAGTAGAGGCTAGAGTGGGAGCTGACACGCCGCCTGATGACTCTGGATCATGATCAATTACCAGGATTAATTCAAAATAACTGTGAAGAGTCCCTATTGGATCCAACTATCTTAGAGAGAGTAGAGAGAGAAAATTCATATAGAGAGAGAAAGAGAGGGATGGGCTCTCTCTCTCTTTCTTCTTTCTTTCTTTCTTTTTATCTTTCTTCTCTTTGGTAAACAGGGAAAGGAAGAGGGTGGACCGATGGCTAACCATAGTGGTCCAGCAAGGTGGCAGCTGGAAGTGGGGGTCGCCAGCAAAGAGTGGCCGATGGCGGTAGCCAGCCAGCCAGCCAAATTCAGCCCAAAAATAGGGCTTCGAGGAGGATGATTGTTAGCTCCATTGTCCTTCGATCCCAACCTGCTCGCCGGCGGTTATGGGTCTAGCTTCGGCTAAGGAAGAAGCATGAAAGGGTTGGGGCTTTCGGCAACGAACACCAACGGTAGCGGTGGTTGGAAAAGGAGAAAAAAGAACCGGTAAAATATGGGTTGTGAAATAGAAAAGTAATGGATTTCTCGGCCGACAAGTGGTCCTATCACAAGGAGAAAAGTGAAAGGTAGATTCGAGCCTTGCCTTGCTCTAGCGATCTCTCCGACCTCAATTTCTGATAGGCATGATGAATCCAAGCCATGGACTCAACAAGAGAAAAGAGGCACTAGTAATCGGCGATCGTCGGTGGTGTTTGAAAGAGAGTTAGGAGGACCTTGTATAGCAGTGGAGGTTACGCTTATCCTAGCCTCCGATGAAGTTCGTGGTGGAGTAGGCCCTTGAGCCACTGTTTGGCACCGAGCCAAGCCAACAGGCTGCCCTATAAGGCTGGGCCTCATAAAAGTCTTGTGGGATTTTGGTATATTAATAGCCTATCCAAAGTAATAACAATAAGAATCAATTAGCATTTTCAGATAGAGACCATCTTTGACTGTAGCTCTGGCCACTAGGAAACAACCATTGGCAAATAAAACATGAGAACCATAAGGACCATATGCCTTAGGTCTAAAGATCTGCAAAATATCACTTTGAACAGCTACCAGCAAAGTTCTAGAAAGCATTACCGTACAAAAAAATAAAAAGATTAGGAGATAGGGGACGCCCTTACCTCAAGCCATAAGTAACATGAAACCATGAAAAGGGTGAGCAATTTATTGGCAAGGCAAATTGTGGACCAAAAATGCAAGCTTGGACCCATTTAATAAATTTAGTAAATCGAACCTCCTTAAGACCAGAAAATGATAGGACCACTGGATTCTGTCATATGCTTCTCTATATCTACCTTTAGAAGCATTAGACTCTTTGTTATAGGAGCCTTCATCAAGGAATGCATTAATTCGTATGCCAAAAGGACGTTATCAGTGATGTTTTGAACTTGAACAAACGTGCCCTAAGCCTCTAAAATCAGTGAAGGAAGAATTGGCTTGAATCTATTAATCAAAATTTTAGCTACAATCTCATAGACAATATTTGTGGAAGAACTAGATTTTGGAATTAGTGTAATAAAAGTCAACTTCCATGACATAGGCATGCTAGCAAATTGTATATTGTATCTTGACTCAGTTGGTTGCACCTACGCTAGATTAACGTGAGCGACCATTGTACCACCAAAAAAAAAAAAAAAAAGGCATTCGACAGCTAGAATTACCTCCCGTTTAATAATGCACCAAAATTTTTTGAGAATGATAGCCGTTGAAACTTGGTGTTCTATCAGAACACATACCTTTCACTGCCTCCTCAATTTCATCTTATATCACTGCTGCAAGTTGCGCCTCATTTCGTTCTTCATTGACTACAAAGTTCCTAAGCTTGGGCTTCAACCCTCCATCCATGCTTGAAATGGTCTTGCAAAAGGATTCTAATAGCGTTCTCCTCCTCCACTTGACCCCAGCTTCTGTATGAAGCACTATAATCCAATTGTATGTTCTACAAAGGATGGTAGTAGACCAGCGGAAGAACTTTATATTAGAATCCCCCTCCTCTAGCCAGGTTACTCTAGACTTCTATCTCCAAAACACCTCCTACGACTATAAATTGTGTTATATGTTCCATGCAATTCAAGTAGGTGCAAATGGTCCGTGTCATTGAGACCTCCACTTGAAGCTTCCAACTCCTGAAGGTGGAGAATTCGTTGAGCAATTACCTATGTTACACTTACTCCACCTTCTAAGGGCTTTAGCGTTGCGCAACATCATAGATAAACAAACCCTCGGCGAGTGATTACCTTCACACTTCTAGGCTCGCTTAAACACCTGCAACACCTTCTAATCCAAGGCCCCAAAAGAGGTTTGGCTTCCTATACTTATGTACTAGAGAAGCCGGAGCAAACTCTGTCGTGGATTGCTGCATGAACCTCTCAAGCTCCTTTAGCAAGGAACACAAGGTTACCCTGGATGCTTCTTTGCCCTTGTCCTGTTGTAGCCTGAGAGACATGGGTTGAAGTTCTCATTAGAGAGACCGGATCCAGCTCCATCTTGGACCTCCGGAGACCGCTAGTCTTCTCTGATGAGAAAGCCCTTCCCGCTCTTGCCCCTTTGATTGAGTGACGGTGGCCCGTGGTCGATCAAACTGTTGACAATAAAAGTATAAGAAAAAAGAATTATATTTTTGTCTGTAAATTATAATGTATAGGAACAGCTTTTATGTAGTATTAGAAGGCTGATTAAGTTTGATAATATATTCAGTCTTTATGGAAGCCAATTAAGTTTAGCACAATTAATCACAAATCAATCATGGTCCTAATCAAGGATATACATGGAATCATTCTAGAATAATCTAGAATGATTCTAACACAAACAAAGCTCTTGCTAAAGAAGCCAAGTTATGTTCCACCATGGTTTGCTTGTGGCCATTCACAATTTACTTTTCAATCACAATCATTAGTACATGTAGGTAATAGGCCCCAGCTAGGATTCTCCACAAATTGAAGTTGTCGTGGATATTGCAACAAAAAATAATATATTTGACGAATAAAAATTATCACTAAAAAAATTAATTTTTATAAAAAAATTAGTGATAAAAAAATCGTCATGACCTCGCTAGGAAAAGTGCATTCCTAAAGACATATACTAACAACAGAAATATTTTATCAACAAATATATATTAACTATGACAAAAATGTATTTGTTACTAAATGGTAAAGTATTTGGTGATGATAGTTTCCATCACAAGAAATTAAAAGTTTTCTCGTGATATGATATTTTTTTATCACCAAAGGTCAATCTATGTGGAGTAAACAAACTTGTTATCAAAGAGATTATATTTTTGTAATAATATTATTCGTCACAACAAGAAAAAGAATTTCATCAATAAAAAATATTCTTTGTCACTAAAAATCGATCTATGGTGACATCTATCATCAAAAAGGTTATATTTTTGTGACAAAATCATTCATCACAAAAGTAAAAAAAAATCATCACTAAAAGAATCGATAAATTTTAGAGTTGAAAATAAGTTGGATATTATATATGCTTACAATTTAATAGTAGAGAAAATTATTTTATGTTCCTATACAAGGAATAGAACTTAAGATCTCTCAAATTATTGCATGCTACTCAGCCACTCTGACAATATTAACTTCTAATATATAATTATATTTTATTATACTTATTCCAACTTAGTATAATATATATGAAATGATAATATTTTTATGATATGGTTTATTATACTTATTCCAACTTATTCACATTAAAAAAATATTATCATTTCAAAAATATTATGGTGATTCATATTTTAGTAATTAGTTATTTTCATATAAAATTCAATCCTCATCCTTTTGACAAAAAATGATTAACTTTATTTCATTCTTTATAATATTCTGAAATTTTTTATTTAAAATATTTTGAAATATCAATAATTAATATATTTCAATATTTGTATAATTCTGCATAATTCATGATTATTTTTATTCATGAAGTAATTAAAAATAATAATGGTATTTAATATTGAAAACTTTTAATACTTTAAATAGCTTAATTTTTACTATATTTTTAATTCAAATCAAGTTAGATCAGTGATCCAAACCTTAGTTGAATCAGACTCAATATAAGTTTAATATTCAAATTTTAGACTATTATCCAGTTACTACAATTTTTGGCACCATATTTATGGTGACCAATTTTTTTTGTGAATATATTTTTTTATAAAAAAGTAATAATATTAATTAGATGACAAACCTTAGTTTTCATCAATAAAATTGCAATTATTGATGATTTAATTTTATTGTCACCAACAACAATTATAGATAATTAATTTTTATATTTTTTTGAATGATAATTATAGTAATATTTAGTTAAATAATAGCTTTTATCATGAATTTTGTGAGTTGTTAATGATAATAATTATTTATTATGGTGCAATAAAAATTGTCATGCAAATTTTTTTTCAAAACTATAAGAAATTTGCATCATACTTGTGATGATGAAATTTTTCTATAACAATAATTTTATTAATAAAAATTACTAACAAATATTTGGGACTAAAGTTTAATATCATGGAAAAATTTGTAGTCATTGGTGGTGCTATTATTTTCATTAAGAATAATAGTCGTAGCTAATTTCTAAATTTTAAAATAAAATAAGAATAGATGATAAGAAATTTAGCTCACCAAAACCATAAATATTTAGTGGCTAAAGATATTGTGTCTTGAAGTTTGAGAATTCATAGTGACGATAAACTATGTCATGATATAGCAAGAATTGTCATAAAAACAAATTCTCTCTTTACGGAGCAAATTAGCGTATGACGTTTAGTGACGCTATTACTTTTGTCATGAAAGCAATCATGATTATTTTTACTTTGAATAAATGAAGCAAGGATAGGTGACGAGAAATTTAAGTCACCAAAAGTAAATTTATTTAGTGACCCAAAATATCTCATCACAAAATTTACTAATTCTTAGTGATGATAAATTTTGCCTTGATATAATAAAAGTCATCATGAAAAATTTTTCTCCATATGATAGAAATTGGCATCAGATATTTGGTGATATATTTTTCTGATAAAAATAATTTGCATTATAAAAAAAATACTAACTTTAGTAGCATGATGAAAGTTAATTTTCATCTCCAAAATTATATTTTTATTGATGAAATTTCTTTTGCCATCAATTCTTTTGCCACTAATAGTTTTTTATGTTGTAGTGACAATTAAAGAACATATTTTTACATGCCTATTAACCCCAAAACCATGCAATTAATATTGCCTTGTAATTAGACATGACAATGCTAAGCAGGTTTTTTTTTTCTTTTTCTTTTTTTTTTTTGGTACAGCGGTGGCTCGCACCCTATGGGTGTAGATACGGCCAATAAAATCCGAAAACAACAAAGCAGATAAAGAATCCAGTACACTGTCATGCTTCCTCCAAACAAAATCTCCTGAGTGGTGAGCCGCATAGAAAGCAATCCAGTTAACTGCATAGTTAGCTTTCCTGTAAACATGTGTAGCCTGGTAGGCACTACACTCCTGCAATAGTCCGCGAATGTCAAGTAGCAGTGGCCGGCCCATGCCTGCACGCCCCCGACCCCTAATCCAGTCTATCACTGTGGCCGAGTCGCCCTCGAGGATGATCCGATCTGCACCTAGCATCCGTCGATCATAGGAGATGCCCTTCCAGATGGCTCGGAGCTCAGCACATACCATCGAAGCATCAAAAGTCCGCTGACCCCGTACCGCCACAAGTCTAGAAGCATAATCACTGATGACGAACCCTATGATTTCGCTTTTCCCGTCACCAGCTAAATTGCCAACGAAATTCACTTTCATGAAGCAAGGAAGTGGGGGTACCCAGGATACGAAAACATATTTGGATGCTATAAGAGCAGAAGGGGAGCCCTAGATGTCCCTAGCTAACCCAGCAAGTGAAATCTCAGCAGTGCTCAAGAACTCCTCTGCGTGTAGTGATGCTCTGGCCACCACCACCCTCGAGGGCGAGCTACTCTCCTCAAAGACTCAGGCATTCCTGTCCAACCACGAGTGGTAGGCCAGGTAGGCAACACAAGTCCCTCTCTCCTCCGATCCAGGCTCTGACACCGAGACCTGCAGAAAGTGTAAAAAGTCCTCAATAGACGGCCACCTCAACCCCTGATTAGAAAAGAGCCCGGCACACCTCCAAATCTGGCATGCATGTGGGCAATCGACAAGCACATGATAGATAGTCTCCTCCACCCCTCGACAAACTCCACGCTCTGTAGTTATCCTCACTCCCCGCTGCGCCAGGATACTCCTAGTGGATAAGCAGCCTCAGACTAACTTCCACAAGAACAGTGCGGCACAGAGATGGACATGAACTCTCAAGATCCAGGTGTCATCAATCTGCCATAGCACCACTCCCCCCCTCATCCTCAATATGTCCCGGGAGCTCACTACCATCCGCCCATACAGGCTCCATACCCTCTTGTTTGCTGCTCTCCCCATAGGGACTAGCAACGATAGGATCCGCTCAACAAGCTGCTCACCAAACATCTGCTTGACAAGGTCTGCATCCCATCTTCTCTCCCCACCGAGCAAACAAATAACTAACTGTGCAACCCTCCAACCATCCATGGTTGATCAGTGTGGGCTAGTCCTGCAATGAGCCCTTCGGTATCCACCTATCCTCCAGAATGTTGATGGTTCGACCATCCCCAATCTTCCATATGATCGCCCGAAGCACCCCCGGGGCACGAGCATATATCTCTCTCCAAATAAAAGAAGACCCTCAACCAGCTCAGAAATTTGCCGAGGTGGTGGGGTCTCCATACTTCGCCCTCAGTAGAGAGACCCAGAAACTCTCCGGCTCTAAGAGAAATCTGACTGCCAGCTTAGTAGCTAGTGTCCCCCTGCGCTCTTGTAGAGAGTGGACTCCCAAACCACCCCGACTAGTAAGCTGACAAATAACCTCCCATGCTAGTAGGTGGACGCCCTCTCTGTCCCCCCACCCCCAAATGATACCCCTGAACATTCTCTCTATGTCATGGAGCAAAGCAACAGGTACCAGTGTATTAGATAGTAAGTAAATAGGGATGGAACTCAAGACTGACCTTATAAGAGTGACTCTACCCATTATCGACAGGGCACTTGCCTGCCAACTCTCCAATCTGCATCTGATGCTCACCTCCATGGATATGCACTCCCCCCTCCATAGACGCTAACCCGTAATCGGGAGCCCAAGGTATCTAAGTGTCCCCTCCGGCTCGCCAATCCCCATACTGCTTATGATAGAGGCCTTCACCCTTGGATCGGACCTCGGACTAAAGCAGATGGCTGATTTAGACAAATTGACCATCTGACCTGAAGCTCCACAGTACCTCTCCAGTATCCTGCTGAAAGACCATGCAGATCTTCGTGTCGCACGGGCCAATAAAAAATAATCATCCGCAAAAAGCAAGTGTGAAATGTGGGCCGCACCTATCACCGGCCTATAGGCCTTTACCTCATGCATTGCTGCTGCATGGGGAAGTGCCCGTGATACATAATATGAGCAGATGATAGATAGAAGCAGTGAAAGGGGGCAACCCTGCCTTAGGCCCACCGATGACTCGAAGAACCACGATGGGGATCCATGTATCAAAAGTGCAAAGGATGGCGAAATAATGCAGCCCTGAATCCACCTGTGTAAGTGAAATCCAAACACCTCCAAGAACCTCCCCACAAAGTCCTATCGCATCCTATCATATGCCCGCTCCATGTTCAGTTTGACCCCCATCAAACTCTTACATCGAGGCACTCTTTACAGGTCAGTCATAAAGTCATGTGCAATGAGGACGTTATCAGAGATCGAACACCCCCCAACAAGCACTCCCTGCTCAGGGCAAATGATCCTGGGCAAGATGCATCTCAATTTTTGGACCAAAAGCTTCACCACCACTTTATACAGGGTAGTACATAGACTGATAGGTTGGAAATGGCCCGGCTCCACAAGATCCTGTCTCTTTGGGATCAGGGCAACAAAGGTTTGCCTTCACTCCTCAGGCATCGACGCCGATACAAAGAACTGCTGGCTAGCCGCTAACACCTCCTATCTAACAAAATGCCAGTACCTCCTAAAAAAGACTGGAGGGAACCCATCCGGGCCCGAGGCTTTGTCCTCACCCAGGGACCAGAGGGCTTCTTGAATCTCCATATCCGATACTGGTCTAATCAAGGCATCATTTTCTTCCTCGGAGACCTGCTCTTCTGGATTCGGCCCACATACACCACTAACACTGTCCCCTGACTCGATCCACCCGGTATGAAAAAACTACTCTAGGGTTCTCCTCACAACCTCCATGTCCTCCGACATATGTCCATTGCTCTCCCGGATCCCGTGAATTCTGTTCTGTTGCCTCTTGATGATGGTGGAAGAATCTCGTGTTATGGTCCCCTCTCCGATCCACTGAACTCTCAACTTTTGCCTGTAGAACACCTCCTGCTGGCTGAGTAGAGAGTGGTGCACAGCCAGTAGCCCCCTAAGCTCCCCCTGGTCATCCTCTGATAGTCCTCCACCACTGTTCTCTCGAGCTTGTAAGCTGGTGATGTATGCTTCGACTTCCTCCACCCTCCTAAACAGGTTCCCCACTTCCTTCTTATTCCATCTGATCAATTAGTGTCTGGTCAACTCTAACTTCTGGGTCACCTTGTACATCACATTCTCACAAACTAGCGATCACCAAGCCTCCCTCACCACGTCCCACGACCTCGAGTAGGACAACTATACCTTCTCAAAACGAAATGGACTATGAACCTGAACTAAGTGCGAGATACTCAGCAGTACGGGGCTATGATCTAAAGCTATCCTGGGCAGGTGGCACACCCAGTAGTATGAAAATCTCTGAATCCACTAGGTCGATGCGAAGACTCGATCTATTCACTCTCAAACTCGTGCCAGTTCCAGCCGGTTGTTACACCAAGTGAACCTCGGACCAATGAAACCAAGATCAGCTAGCCTATTGGATAAAATAAAATTCTGAAATTCTCTGACCTCAATTTTATTGGTGAAGGCCTTCCCTCCCCTCTTCTTCTTTGAACCATCAATGCAATTGAGGTCTCCCGCTATCAACATCGGATGTCCCAATTGGATGAGGTTAGTGGCCTCCTCCCACAACACTCTTCCCTTCATGTACTCTATGCTCGCATAAACTGCCAATAAGACCCAGGGTGGCCTACTATCCTCTGATATCACTAAAACTACCTATTGACTACACATCAATACTACAAGACCCCCTCCTTCATAATACAATAATCCCCCCAGACAACCCCTGTGACTCTACTGCATATGTCCCCCAAGAACATGGGATAGCGCACCTAGCCCGCTCTAGGCTAATTCTCGACAACCTTGTCTCAAACAAAACACAAATCTCAGAATCATGAAGGTTGACCAGCCTTCGGAAAGCCGGTCTGAAGGATGGTTTCCCCACCCCCTCGGTAGTTCCACAGTAGAACTTTCATTTAAGCGGCTGGATGGTGCTAGGCTGGGCCACATCCCTCCCTAGAGTTCCCTGCCTCCATCTGCCCTGTCTCTCCGCACCTGTTTTATTTCCTTGACAACCTCCTCATGGGCTAGCCTGCATGAAGGTTCTGCAGCATCAACTCCCGGAACAGTCCCAGTCTATCAATGCCGGCGCACCAAGTCCTCATGTCTCACCTCCTTTCCATTTATCCCTCTGGCCACTTCTCGCAGGTCGGCCGCTGGGATCTCCGCCGGGGCCACACCCCGACTAGGCATCGTGGAGGCCAACACAACCCTCTTCGGCAGTACCTCCGCCCTCGCATGCATGAGCGTGCCGCGGTGACCACTTATACTGCCGTCGGGACCATTGCCGGTTGATCGGGAGCCACCCATGACCGCCGACGATAGGGTCCGACTGTGGAACCTTTGCCGGTCAACCCCCAGATTTGCCGCCACCATCCCCAACATGCTTGGCATGGAGGGAACCTATGTCAAATGGGCCGTGCCACGCTTAGCCGACCCATTTCAGTAGGCCAGGCCTGCTTTCCGCACTAGTTGATAGGCCAGCCTCAATGTTCGGTTGGGTCTTGGCCCGACCCTAATCCTTCAGGCCCACAACCTCATTAGCCCCGTGGGTTTGACTTGGGCCTAGGCCAAGGCCTTTGGCTGGCGAGCCTGTAGCTTTGGGCACTTCGCTTGTTGACCCTGGGCCCAAATCATGGGTCAGGCCCGAGCTGGTTCTCTATTGCAGTAGGTTCCAAGTCGACTCAGTATAATGGGAACTCGTCGCCGAGCCGATTATCGGGTGGCTTTGCTAGGGAGCCTTCCCCGGCGACACCCGTCGAGCAATCTTATTGGGTTTCCGCCATCCCTCGAAGTCCGACGGTGAGTCAGGCATGATCGGTTTGTCCTCGGCCGACCTGGCACTGAGGACACCAGGGTCGGCCGCCGAGTCTTCTCACCCGACTCGGTCCCCTTCTTCGTCACACGCCTGGCGGCTCCTCCCCTCTACTGCCGCTGCCGGGTAACGGTCATCCACAAGCCAAAAGCCATTTGCCCCTCGGCCTGCGAGGGTGCTTTCAATCCACCGGGCAGCTCACCCGGGTCTCCCGTCGCCGTGAGCCCAATCTCCTCCCCCATTTCCAGAATCGAGTCTTGGAACCAACACTCACCAGACTGGTGGCCGATGCGAACACACCAGTAGCAAAGGCCCGACAGGTCTTCATTGACGAAGGCCTGCCAAAACCTCGCTTTCACACCCTAGACAATAGTCCTCGGAATCGCAGGTTGCTAGAAATTGATATCGACCTTCACTCTCGTATATACCCGATCCGCTACCGCTCACGAAGAAACGGTCGAGCTCCAGTGGTCGTCCCACCTCTGCTACAATCACCCGGATAGCCTTCATATCCCAATACTCAAGCAGAAGCCCAGGCAGTCGGATCCAGATGACTATGTGGTTCACCGTGCGGATGCCCGGAATGAAATTGGGCATCCATTTCTCCATTGCCAACAGGTAGCCCGCTACCAGCCATGGGCCCGCCGCAAGCACCGCCGCTCGATCGTTGCCGGAGCCGAGCCAGATGGTGAGAAACCCCTCCAACATTGGCAGGACCTCCACTTTGCTCTGCAGCTTACCCCAGCTCCGGAGATCACGTGCCACCAGCTCTAGGGGAACCCACCGACCCAGGCTTCTGGCAATCACTGTCGTGTCCTCCCACATACCTCTGGCTTGCGACACCCGCTCCGACGAGACCTTCGCCCCCCGGGGGTACCTCCGTTGAAGCTCCTCCAACTCCGCGTCCGTAAACCGATGGAAGAAATCTTCCGACCACGGCATAGTCCCTCCTGCTACCTCCGATCACAATGGAGTGGTCTCGGCCTGCCCTGGTGCAGGGCTAGAAGGCCGGCCACCATCAAAGCCCTCCGATGCAGCCGTGCCAGGGGCCGCCATGGCTGCACATCAGGTGTTTGATGGAAGCTTAGCAGTTTAACCTTTTTATAAGTCCGATTAGTTTACCTATTTCATAAAATAATTAAGTTTGAATCTAATTTTTTTGATTTATTTATAAATAGATTTTTGATAAATTTTATTTTGGACCCGGTCTGCATCCAGACTCTTCTGACTAGACTGCTATCCTACTTTAATATGGCCTTTGCGGGAGGTGGAGATGAATTGCTTCCAATCTCCCGCTCCCACTCCTCCCTTCTTTTGATTTAAAAGATAGTCCTCAACGCACTGTTGAATCGCAGAAAACACGGAAGCAGAGTAATGGAGCTGTCGGGCACCTCTGACTCTTAGCAGAAGCTACAGATTTAAATAAACATCACCAAACACCTGAGCTTGCATTAAACACGACACAGGAAATAATAATAATAA